>JAOWBB010000002.1:157725-273434 GCA_028565995.1 Ricinus marginatus
GATATTGTAACGACCGGGAAACGAATTCATCAGGATTTTCAGTTGTTCGACTAGGGTTTCTTTATTAAATTTCTGTAAGCCATTTTTTTCCCTCTACTATCCGGAGTTTTTCTCCCACATTTTCACATCAAATTTTCTCTCTCAATTTCATTTGATATTAAATAATTTATTCAATTTAACAATTACGCAGGGAATGGCGGAAAATGGCTTTATTGGGAAAATGCTTTTTTTTCACCAATTAAAAGGCATTTTTCCGTGAGGGCGGAGAACGGGGAGAACCGGGCGGGAAAAGTTTTCGATCCAACAATAGCCGAAGAAGTTTTCCTTAAATCCAAGGCGATACGAGCGGGGAAAACGACTTATATGTTGATAGCTATTTCTTCCCGTAAATGGAGTATGAAACTATGTGAATTTTTCGAGGAGGACTCCCTTTCATGTTTATCCTACGGGATTTCGTGATCCTGCCTGGAAGAAACTGGAAGAGCACCGAAAGTGGCGCCGATCCTATTCGTTATCGTCTTCATTTCGGCGCCATCATCATTCATACTCATTTTTCTATTCAAAAAAGAGGTGAATATTTAAACGGCTGATGCCTTTCACGTATAATAAAAATGACTTATGACTTATTTGTTTGGGATACGCGAGGGTTTTCATCATGTGGAAAATTTGACAGATTATGTTATTTGCCGCCAGTCTCGATTATTTGCCCGTGCGGCTTATGGTTGCTTTCTTCCTACCTTCGCTTATGAATGTTTCAATTAATGTGACGGATCACGTCCGAGGTAATGCAGTTTCAGCTTGTAAACGCGTGTGATGAGCTAATAAAGGAACAGATTTCAAACATGGAGAAAATTTTGTTCTCTTATTCTCAACTAAACAAGATTTAAACCTTTTTCATGTTTTTTAACGAACTGGACCTGTTTAAGTTGTTTCTCTACTCGATTATCTATCCCTTTTTTGATTTTGCAATTACAATAAGGCATATTCTCCGAGAGTGGCTGTTTGCGGTCCGTCACTTTGCGATGAAGTATACGGAGAATTCTCCAATTACCTGCGAAAGATGCGCTATAGAATAAGAGAAAAGAGTTATTGACTTGATGCAGCCTTATTCCTATAAAGCCCTAAACAAGATGATTCATATTATAGAAAGTCGTTATAGGAATAAGAGAAAAAAAATTTTCCTTTCTCTCTTTTCATGTGAGGGAGCGGAAATTGGGAAAACTTCAATTCCTATTGCTGTGGAAAATACTTTGGAACTTAATCGGCAAAGAATAGTTCGGCGAAAAGAATCCATTTAGCGATTCAGCTCCTTTGAAATATTTTTTTTCATTGGATTTTAGCGGTTCCAGTCTATATTACAACTGTTATATTAAATATTAAAATCAAATGTTTCCTTTGATTTACTAACGTTTTAACTTATTTTGGTGCGACTAACTTCCGAATCGAAAATGCTTATTTTGCTCCTTGAAATGTTTTACAACATATCTGGCTTCGGAGGGGCTTGGCACCAGGTTTTCAGTGATCCTTTAAACAAATTTTAATCTTCAAATGGGAATCGCAACATATCGCTTCATTATTTACGAGCGCCGTAAAATTTTTAACATGAAGGAAACGTATTTCTGTTACCTTAATTTTAATGTTGTAAACCATTGTAATTTTGATAATTAAAGTTCAGTATCCTCGCATTAGTTATTTAAATAACTAAACTCACATTAAATTAATGCCGAGTTTTAGATTATTTATGGTGTTTGTTGCGTACGAATGTTCTGGCTGAGGAGTAACATGGTGAAAAAAGTCAGATTGATCAAGGCTCGGGTTCCGGGACCAGACCTGCGCCTTTCTCGGTCCCGGAATCTTTTTCGTCACGTTTTTGCAATATTATGGACGTGCCAAGCTTTGTATTTACGAAAAATAATCATCCAGAGGGATAAAGATTTCAAGTAGTTTGGATTTATTTCACATTTTCTTCTCTCTTTACAGTTTTCCGTTGCAGGTGAATTTGATAAATGACCATTTCCAAAGGATCAAGCCATAAAAGCACCACCATCTTTTCTTTCTTGGTTCCGAGTGCGAACCGGTTTTTCGGGGTTTATTTTTTTATTTTTTTATTTTTTTTGGTATGAAAAAGACCCTGCCTTCCATATATAAAGGAACACTGCGCTGTTTTTGCGAATTTTCGAACTCCGCATGCGGGAGCGTTAAATAAAATCGCAGCGTGCATGGATTTCCCTTTGCTTTGTGCAAATTTCCAAATTTCAAATTGCTTGGACCTTCGCGTCACCTCAAGATGTCCCCCCTTCGATTAAATAAAGAGTTCACTCCGGCTGCACAAACAATATTAAAAAGTGATAAAAGTTTTGAGTGGACAGGGAAAATGCTTTTAGTTAAGAAATCAAGTTAAACTCGATGCAGGGGGGTGGTACATTTTATGGATGGAGTTTATTTCATTCTAATTCTCATCCATCGGAATGCAGGAAGAATTTAGAGATGCCGGTTGGAAAAAAAACGATGCTGCAGGGAGTTTTTTTCGGGGCAGGAGACGCCGCCATCCCATCGGGACCGGGAAGGTGAGACCGAATGCTGATGTCGCTTTTCCGCTTTTCAACCCTTTCAGTTATTTATGATGCAGATTAAAAGTGGTAACGGTGCATCGGCACAGGGCCGTGGTGCATTCGGGTCGTCCTCAATTAATGGTGTCCCCTCTCCCGACTTTCGCGAAAGGATCCCCGCGTTCCCTACGGGGAGATTTTTTAATTTTGTGGAAAGCATCGAATCCTGCGGAAGCCCGGGATTAGAACTCGTTCCAGAGCTCTTGAACTGTTCTGCTCTTATTTTTGTTTTGCATTCCTTGAAATTTATACTTTTGTTTTTTCCTGTGCAAAACTTGTGTCACTATTTCTTTTTTTGCAATAATTTCGTTATCTCCTTAAGTTGCCTTCAGAAATATTTCATCCCGGCTTTCCCTCAGATCCGGTTTCGCATGTTTATTTGGAAAATGCTGCTGCTGCTGCTGTTTCCCCCCCCCCCAAGTGCTGCTCCTTCCAACAAGACCGACCTTCACCTATACGGATTTTTTATTCAGTCACATTCCTTTTTCTTTCTTTCTTTCTTTCTTTCTTTTTTTTTTTTTAAATGCATGCCGAAGTTTCACAATGGAAGATTTTGCTTGTTATCCCTGTTATACGTGGCATCTCGCATCTAATTTTGGCACTTGAGGTGATGTATTTCAATAAAACGAGGAAAGGGTATAAAGTTTGAATATGAAATATTGAATGGATTGGTTTTCAATCAGTTTCATTTAGCTTTGGAATATGTGACAGGTTAAATTTCCTTCAGCGATCTTCGGCCGAAGTGATGGAAAGATAAAGATATGAGAAAATCACTTTGGAAAAACGACAGTTCTTACTCGTGGGAGATACGTTTTACATTTTTAATATATTTTGATAGCTTCGTGAAGTGTTTATGGGAATTGAATGAATCATAGAGAGGCACTAAAATTGATTTTACGGGAATTGAAATATTTTGATTCATGCTAAAATGGCTTTTAAAGACTTAGAAAAAAAATATTTGTGATTTTAACCATAAATCCCTCAAATGGAACTTCTAAATCAACGGAAATCTGAATTGGAAGATTTAAATTGTCTTGGATCAAACCCACTTTTCAGATTTCAAGATTTAAATTAATTATTTATTTTAGGTCACTCCATTCCGTTCCATGGATTAATAATACAGTGAATATATATATATATTTACATCTGAATAAATAAGTGAGAATAAGGTGATGGTTTCGATAAGTCCGAGATTTGTACTTGCATATGGCAACACCAGTACAGTATGACTCACGTGCATTGTCTTCAGCTCTTAGCTTTATTTGCGTTTAAGTTAAATACACTAAATCGGGCGCATTCCTTTTTTTTTATCTTTTTCTTTTCGATGCGTACAATTTAAAAAGATATGTAGTTTTGTCTATAAATCTAAGGAAAAATTACTAAAATGTCTTTTTTCCAGTTTTCCTTCACTGTTTTTTTTTTTCTTTTTTAACATTGTTCTCGTGCTTTCAAAACTGAGTTGTTTTCTTGTCACTGGTGCCTTCCTTTGAAGACCATTTTCAATTTGCAGAAGCCTATTCACAGATTCTTTTTAAAAGAATCGACCTGCAATAAAAAGAAATAAGTAAAAACTTTTTGACAGTTGTTAATGAATAATGTTGGAACGTAAAAACGGCTCGGTCGGTAACCGAAACCTCGCACGATTATTTGTGCACATTGGGAAAAATTGAAAGATGGAAAAAACATTTTTAAACTCTATGTTTAATTTTTCGAATCGATTCCACGGGTTTTACATAAATAACTTAACCAGTCTCACATTTTCCTTAGAGAGAACCTATTCCGAGCTTATCTCGTACGGTTTATCACTTTTTCCCTTCCAAATGGTTCATGCCCTTTCATTTCCATAAGGGTTTGTAAAGTCATTTCAATTAAGGGGACCTGTAATCGGAATCCTTTAATGAATCTTCTGCGCTTTGTTTTCGGACAGGCCTTGCTGTCCCAGCTCGGTCCGAGCCGATTCAGCGATCGCCTTCTCCGTTCGAGTTTTCGGAGACGAGAATCGCGGGGAAAAAAAATATTCCGGACAAATCATAATCTTTCCAAACTCCGTGGAAAATTCTTTTTTTTTTTTTTTTTTTTTCAACGTTGAAAAAATTTAAACTTGATGGCCCGAAAAACCGACCACGAAGAGAAAGGAAAGAATATTCGAATCGAGTTTGATAAAAATTTTTCATATTTTCTCGCATTGTCCATTAGATTTATCGAAAATGGTACGAAGCCCTTTTTCCCGCGATTGCTTCCAAAAGATTCGGAGCAATGCGCACATATTTTCTGTCAGTTTATTTTCGGTTTCAGGTTTTTCTTTTCTTTTCTTTTTCTTTTTTTTACACGGTTTAACTAACGTGCTCATCTTCGTAACAGAGTGCACGGAAATTGAAGGTATGGGAAAGCACTGATGGATGGATTCGATTTTGCATTTTAAAATTTTTCCAACGCCAAAAATTTTAGATTTGGATAATATTTCGGTTTCGCCATTTATAAGAAACTTCTTTTTCCTCTATACAAATTCGAGGGGGCACTGCTCAAGAATAATTTTTTTAATTAGGATCCTGCCGAAGCGTTAAAGGAAGGAAAAAAAAATCGGGGAGCAATTCGAAAATTTTTCGTAAGCAGAAATATTTTACCAAATTCTGAAGTGGGATTTAATCGATATGCCATTATCATGGACTTTGAATTGAAATTGTATGCAGACGATAAAAACATTAAAAATTATTTTTAAAAATTTAAATTTCTTTTTTTTTTTACTTTTAACTACTTAAAAAATAAATATTGAGATTAATACATTTAACATAGCCGGAATCTATCTAGTATACAGATGAATTGCATTTATTTACGAAAAGAGAAAAAAATCGTGATTCTCGATATCCATTTTTTTCATAATAATTTTCGGTGAATTTTTATTTTTGTTTTTTTTTGGCAAAAAGAATTTTTTCAGGTTTTCCTGTGCTCCGGAAAATATCACTTTTGAAGGGTTTTGATGTTATCCGAATCGCTATGGAACGGGGCACATCACGCCGCTTACATTGCAACATCAAATTGTATTGGTTTCATCGCGAATAACATAGGATTTTGCATTTGAAGAAATTTTAACGTTTGGAAAACTTTTGATGAATGCCTTATCGGTTTATAAAAAATCTTTTTTTCCCGTAGTAATGTTTATGTTTTAAGTGGAGCCTCACAGATTTTGCAGAAAACTTTAAATGACAGAAAAATTAATCGTTTTTCATTTTCCTTTAGCTTCCCTTCACATAATACTTTTCTCTCTGAGTGCAATTTAAACTCTTTCCATAACTTTTCATTTTTCTGCTGTTTTCTGCTTTTTTTTTTTTTTTTTACGGTTTTTTCCTCGCTCTGAATGTTCTCTAATTATTCGTCATTTAAAAGTGAGTTCTAAAAAACGTAATCTGGGTAGTGGAAAAATTTTCTCTTAGTTTTAAAATTTTCCCGGTCAAACAGAATTAATTTTAGAAGGGCTAAGTGAGTAGCTTTAAAAGAAAACGCCTTTCAACATGCGATGAATATAAGTTTGAATTCTATAAAATATTGAAGACTGTTGCGTTTCATAAACTAAGTCTGGTTGGCTCTAAAAAAAATTTACGACAACAAAAATCAGATAACTCAGCTAGTAAAAAATTTTGAATTTAAATTGAAATGTATTGAAGCAAACATTATCTGTTTTATTCGTAACGATTAAAAGTACAAATAAAATAGATCATCTTAATATGCGAGTTTATCAGATTAATAATGCACATAATTAAATTTTCACGTAAGTGAGAGGCATATACATTTCGGGGACTTTTCAAATTCATTCCGCTACAAAGTAGTGCAAATGGCCATCTGAAAAATGTAATTTGACTTAATTTTCTTAAGGAAATTTTCTCCCAATATGACAGGAACGGTAAAAGGTTATCAAGATCCATTTTTTCGAAAAAGAAATAACACAAGGAATGAATGCTGGTTCCTCATAAAAATCTAGTCTGATATCGCCTATAAAAATCACGGACCCTAGTTTATGTCGCACGATATCTTAAGTTTACATCACTGCTGCTGTAGTACTTAGTGATTTATAGTTATGAACTGTCATTGCTGTTGGATTCATCCAACATTTTGCTGCCAGTGAAAGTTGCATTCTTCGAAAGAAATTACTTTTCCTTTTTTCTGAATGACCCTCTACAGATTTGCAAGCCATTTTAAATCATGTTGTTTTATGGAGAAAATATTTTAAAATTATTTCTTTACAGCATTTTTTTTTCTGGACGACGGCAAATGGTGAACTGCCAAAGATATGCTTGATAAATAACTAAATATTTCTCCCATTAATCTCGCTTTGTTTTGCTTGGTTACTATGACGTTTGTCATTGTTCTATGGCATTTTTCATCATTTCAATAAATAGTTAGTTCAGCTTCTTCTGTTTTACATGCAAGCATTTGCATGGTGTGACTCAGCAAAATCTAATTTAAAAAGTGTATTTTTATTAATTTCCATTAATCATGTTTCTTATGTAAGAGCAATGGATGATTCCAGATATATATATACCGGAGTTTCAACATTTTTATTAGAAAAAGAGTCTTAGCGTGCATCGCCTGTTCAAACCTATAAACCATAATAACGGAGCTCGAAGTTTTTCACTGCGTTTAAGTCATGCATTTATGTAATCTTTGATTTCATTCTTTAATCTGTTATATATTAATCGTGAAACGTTTTTCTTATCAAGAAATTGTGGCGGCAGAAAATTAAAGTGAACTTTCAGCTTAAAAAGAAATATAAAAACATTTCCTAGACTTGAAAATTGCAATTTTAGAGAATTTCCCGCTTTTATCGGCAAAGAAATCTGTTGACAGGACCGAACAATCACATACATGTATAACGTCTAAAATGATTTATTGTAAAACCCCGGAAAAACGAATTCCATATATATAGAATCCTTGCAATGAATCTTCATTCGATTCCTTTTTCATGAGTGTTTTAATTACGACAATCTTTCTGAAAAATGTTTGAATTTTCTTTAGTTTCGTTATTTTATTCAAAATTCCTTTTAATTTTTGGATATTCAAAAAAGTTAAAAGATTTATATTCGTTATTAAAATAAAAAGAAAAATTAAAGCGAAGTTATGTTTAATTATAAATTTTCAAGTCGATGAAATAAAAGGGCATGGTTGGAAACATAAAAATATCAAAAGAAGTAAAAATGAAAAGATATTAGTTTTTTTTAAAGCAACCGCGATTTTCTTATTTAATATTCTTATAATAAAAATTTTTTCTGTGACAAGACAATTACATTTAATATATCAGTTCCAATTATATGATATATAGATGGATAAAAAAAAAAATTCTTCTTTTTTTACTTATAAAGATGCTCTTCGCTTAGAAACAAACAATTAAATCCCGTTTAAATAAGATAATTGAAAGATTTCGCATCGCGGGAATGTTTCATTCAGTCACAACTATAACAATGATGGTTAATTAATAACCAAGAATAAATCCAGCGCGGTCTTTATGAGGCGATCACATAAAGCAAAGCTGGCAGTCAATGTTGTTTATTTGCCAAGCCGGAATTTGTCCGACAGCAATAAGAAAGAACTTATTCGAATTTCAAATCTGCATTAATCCACGTCAGACGCTAAACACAATGCCTTTTTTTTTTATCAGAAAAGAATAAACAAAACCCTTTCCTGTTGTTCTAATCGAGTAAAGTTCCCATCACTCCGGCTCAAACTCATTTTGGCAGATCAAAAGCTCACCTCCAATCCGTGCATGTTCGTGAAAACCGATATAAAGCACGGATTTCGCGCTAGGAGAGTGAGAGAGAAAAAAATTAGATTATCACATTCGATTTTGCTTGCAGTCCAAATTAGCTCGGACGGGCTAATTTGGATAAGCACTGATTTCAGCAGTGAACAAAAAAAATTGTCCGACTCTTGATTTGAAACCTTAAGCCCCCAACGGTGGTGCCGAGTATGGATTCCATTTCGGGGCACGGAGCACAAGAAAAACAATCCGAAGATTTAGATCCTCATTCGAGTACATTAACCAAAGGTGGAAGAAACGGGAAGGTAGGGAAAAAGGCTTCTCACCCCGGCGATCCTTTGGAATTATTTTTGCCGAGGCATGAGGAGATCCGCTCATTTTCCTGTACCGCATTCAAAATATTTCCTTCCATCTTCATTAATTTCTTCCTTCATCTTTGTATACATCTCTGCTTCCTCAAGTTTTTAATATGATGAGTTTTCCAAATAGTCGCGTTAATGAAAAATAAAATTTTTACTACCGGTTTGAGGAAGTGCCGGATTCGGCCAAGAAAAAAAAAATTTCGGAAATCGCTGTGACTTCGGATTTTGAACAGTGAGAAGAAGAAATTTTCGCATTTTGAACAGGTACTTTTCGTTTCAAATCTTTGTTTAAGGTCGTGGAACTTTGTTTAGGGTAAGTATTAAGGTGATGGCAGATTGTCCGCGAGCCTCCAAAAGGAATGACTATTATCGCACAATGCATTATTGCACATTCATTCGGAGACACCTCTGCGTGCAGGATTGGTGAATTTCCTCCGGTCCTTCAGTTTTCGAGACGGTCCTTGACTTTTCCCTTAGACCGAGGCACAAAAATCCTTCGTTTTCGAAATTTTGCCCTCAAATATCCCCTTTGATAAATGGTTCTGTTTCCTCAAAAAGATGAAATTGCTGCGAGGAAGATGTGAATTCGCAGCAAACAATTTAAAATCGCTTTTAATTTTTAGCTCGAATTAAATATTGTCGTCGCACGGATATATTAAAAAAAAATCCAATATTCGTAAAAGGCATTTATGCTGCAGATAAAAGAAAAGTCGAGAAAGCCATTTCTTCCATGTTGGTAAACCTACATTCGGTTATTGCAAAGTGTAAAGGGAAAAGAGGTGAGGCAAATGATGGAGTTTTCCTTTCCGTGATTTGACTATGAATAATAAAGCAATTTTGGATGGTATGGGAAGAAAATGGAAGAAGAAATAATCGTCTTGAGGATAATCAATATACTGTACCATGCGGAAAAAAAAGCGAAGTTAATAGATAATATGAATGAAAATTTATATGCGGAATGTCATTTTTATTTTTTAAAAGAAATTTAATATCGTAAAAGTTTTATTCAGGATGTCATATTACAATATTGATAAATACCGCATACGGGAAAACGCATTTAACTTCGGTATGAAATTATCCAAATCCAGTTACACTTTTTTTAATTATGGATGTTGTTTCTTGTGGTGCAAGTATTTTGAGCTTTCTGATGTCGCACGTTGTTACCGTGTGAAAGTGTGCGCAAAATATTATTGCATTACATGCGGTATTTGCCGTTTCATCTCCCGAGAATAAACCTAAGTTCCAGTATTTGGGAGAAAATACACACCTCGCGAAGAGAGCATTTGGCACCGAGAATTAAACGTGGCTGGTGCCGGGATTACTTGTGAAATATTTCCAGCGGAAATTTTAGCGGTTTCGGAATATCAAAATTGAAAACAATATATAAATTGTTCCTGCCAAAGATTATAGGCTTTGGAATTCGCATAAAAACTGAATGAAAAAATGTAAAAGAAAGGGCTTTCCAGGAGAGGAAAAAAATAAAAAGCAAAATTGAAATATTTCGAACCCAAAATATCCAGAGCTCGGAAAATGTAGAAAACACGAACTTTAGCCAGGGAGTTGGATCGCCCCCATTTTCCACCTTTCAACCTTAGATCGTACGTGATTTGGAAATTACATCCTGGAATTTGAAATTTCAGTTTTAGCCCCCTCCTTTATGACATATCATTCTGGAATTCACTTCTGCCACCTTCTTATGAATAACTGCATGTACAGTAGCTGTTTATTAAACTTTTAACTCTTATGCAGTTAACAAACTCGGCAATATTTTTCCTTTTTTTTTAAAAATTTTTTCGATCCAAGTAAGCCCGAGCCGAGAAGATGAAACTATGGGGCAGTTGAAAATTTTTTTTGTGTAAGAGGTTTTCTTTCGATGATTGGAAATTATATAAATTACATTTATAATAATTACCGTGTGTCATTTTAATGATCAAACTTTTTAATACGTCAATTCTGTTGGCATTTTTGTCCCGTGATTTTTTGTTAGTGTCTTTGATTAGAATAAGCATGTGGAAAATTTGAAACTTTCAAATTAGCTTGTAAAATAAAATGTGGGCGCACATGTTGTTGGAAGGCAATGAACTTAAAAGCAAATATAAATATGAGCTTTTCACGTATCTGTTATCTTTAAGATATGGAAAACGACACAAACCGGGAATTCAAAATCTTGACCCTGCCCATTGAAACGACAGAGATGTTTCATCGAACATTGTTTCCCTTTGCCTTGACTGTATTTGACCATCCTCCATTCAGATCATCGTATAAAATGAAGTTTCATTCATTCCGGATTTCTTTTTTTTACAAATAATTTTAAATAAGTTCGTCTCCGTTTACTAGATTCACTCTCTGCTTTAACTCCGTTGCTGCACAGAAATACTTCCATTGTTTATTCAGTGACGTTTTCAACATACCCTTTCTTATAAGAGATCTTTTTTTGGGAAATCGCAACTCTTTCAAAAAGTAAGTCCCCATTATATTTTATTCGCTTCCCAGCCGAATGCCTGAACTGTGAAAAAGCAGACATTTTTTTTCGATTTCACAAGGGATATTTTATAAAAATCTCTCTGTTTCGACAATCCCCTGCGAACATTTTTCGACGGCGCATGAGATTATCTGCTCATCAAGCAAAATAATTATTTAGTTTTTAAAAATTCACTGTTTCTCCTAATAATGTAGTAGCGCTTGCGCTTAACATGATACTTAATCCTTATAGTCTGCTCATTAATGCCATTATTTCATAGCTATTACAATGTACCTTCAGTAATTGTGCCTTATTTACACGACGTCAGATTCTAATTATTCTGGAGAGATGCGATTATTCAGTCATGCAATCCTCCCGGGAATTCTCAATTAAAGTATAATTCTTGAATGTCATCAAATATTCAGCTTGCCGGGGTAGAAACAGCTTTTCCATAGCCCATCTGTACATGAATCTCTTTCTTCAGGTATGATTTCTTGTTACTCATTTCAGTTTGTATTGACAACTATAAAAAGATCTATATTAGGTGAATAGCATCGAAACTGACGTAAAAACGTGTCGCAAACTTTAGACTATTTTCAGGTTCGCTTATGTCGTATAATTTTTGAAATTGTAACAGATAAAAATCATATTCCATAGGGTGGAGTTGCAGAAACGGTTATTAAATACTGCGATAGCTGAAGAAAAATGACCTGATTTAGGAGAGAACGTTATATGTCGAGATAGAAGTAAAATATTTTCAAAATATAATCGAAAAAGAAAGCTCGATCATTACGAAAGGTTTTTAGTTGGCCGTGAGTGGAAACGACCGAGTAAGGAGTCACTTTTTAGTTCAGTTGAATGAAAAAACGCGAAGAAAGAAACAGTCCGAAAGGTTGAATGACTTGATTTATAAATTTTATTAATATTTTTAAGCTCTTTTATTAATGTATTCTTTTTTTTAAGAAAATACAGAATGGGAATAACCGGGAAATTGTCCGCGAAATCTCTGGTGTATCCCGTTCTCTGAAAAAATCCTATCTACGTGGCAATTTTTTAGCATTTGATCAATGTGAATCAAACTTCGTAAATAACATCTCAGGTTTTCAGTGCGGGTAAGGTCAATCCAATGCCTGAAAGGTATAAAAAAAATTATTTAAGATCCTAAGACTAAATTGATTCCTTCCCAGCAGCAATTCGTACTCAGGTCCCAAGTTTCATTTACTTCCCGCAATATAACTCTTAATGTTTCATCTCTGGCTTCGTTATTTTGGACATCCGGAAATTAAGTTTTCACATTTTTTCGATGATATCACATCCCAGAGACTGCAGAATCCATTTAAAGGGATAAAAATAATCCTTACATTTATGCCTTTTATTCTCGAAATTCAAACTTTTGCAGTTTCAAAAAACTGCTCGCCTTATTTACTTTCATGTAACGGGCTTATTAGCCTAAAAAACAACGTTTTTGGAACTTTGCTGAAAATTATAAAATTTTCATTTATAAAACTTAATTTTTCCTGCGGGAAATTCTTTTCACGCGTGCCCGTTTCACGGAGTCTATTGTACTGGTGCAGCGTCTAAGACATAAATATTAAGGAATCGTTTTTGAAAAAAGTAAAAAAGCGACGATCATAAAATCCATTTTTCAAAAAATTTCGATCTCGCCTCAAAATATGGCTGCAGATTTTCCGGTAATGATTACTCCTTAACCGTGTTTGCGTGATGGCTGCCAGATCAATATGTAAATAAGGGAATGCCTCGTTATCGCTGACGCCGATCATTCCTTTCCCCTCGTTTTACCTGGCTATGAGGCAAAAGATGAGAGTAAAAGAAAAAGTTGTAAGTGGTCCCGCAGCGTCCATTTTTCCGGCGCAAACGACAACCCTCTGATTAGGGAGGAACACCCCCTCATAAGTCACCTGCAATGGCGACGAGACTGAAAAAAGGGATTATTGATTTATTATTCCGTTTCGTCTGTCGGGGCTGGAGAACGTGGTGGTTCACGGTGAATCCCGGAGGAAGTCTGGATGAGAAAATTTTAATTTAAATTATTGTGTTTTTGGATATTCATGACCGCGAAGAGGATCTTCGGCTCAGGTTCATCAAGTTCTTCTTTTTACCTTTCCCCGCAGGATGAAATTTGTAATGTGTTTCTCCGGCGAACGGTGGCCGGCGTCATCCTCACAGTCCTGCTTGTCGACGAAAATCCCTCGTTGTCCCCCCGTTCGACTGAACCTGCTTTGAGTGCGACGTATCCATGTGGAGGACGTCGATTTTCGAAAATTTTCAAGCCCGCGGAGGAAGATTTGCGGTTCGGAAGGTTTCCCTTTCTTCATTTCGAAGTATCGAAAGAGGAAAGGCCGGAAAAGCGGAAGAGCGAAAAAGGGGGGGGGTGGAAAAAAAAATGAAAGTTTTGAAAACATTAAGATTATATGAGAAAACCAATGCAGGTTGTGTACTACATGGAAAACATTGTGGAAAGCAGTAAAAGGAGGAGAAAAAAATCATTAATCACACTCAGGATTGACACAGTAAGCTTTTTCTGTGCGGAATGACAGATTTTGAAAATTTATGGACATCTCAACTGGAGTTTAATAAATTTTTATTTCTCTCTTCTTTACAAATTTTTCACGGCGGAAAAAAAAATATATATATATATATATCGGGCATAAACGCATGTTCTAGTGCCGCGGAAAATTCTGAAGGCAATTTAAAGTTTTACCGAACGTTTTTATGTATTATTAAAAAAAAGAACCTTAAAGCTAATGAAAATCCAGTTTAATGAAGAATGAATCTCTCGGAATGAATGGAAAAGATCCTCAGAAAATATTTCTTCACTGAGAAAAGGCTTTTTCAGTTGAACTTAGTTCAGCTGAAGCCTCTTCTGTCCTGAAGCAGTATTTATTATTATGGAAAATAATATATAAAAGTGATTCTTAATAAATCTTGTATATGCAAATAAGAGGTTCGAGGCAGCGAGTGTTGCAGAGCGAGAAATTTGAGTTTCTTCTAATGGATTACCTAAAAAAGCATTTCCGTGTCTTACGGAAATTACATATATTTGACGTTTCATCGTAGATCGATAACGCTGGCCGGAAACGCATTTGTTAAATTTTGACTAAAGGTGTCGAGTGCAATGCGGGGCTTTAGGAGATGAATTTTCGTTCGGTTCTTCCCCGATCCTATCGCGAGAATTTTTGGAAAAATCAAAAAATTAATTTTTATATTTCATTAACGGATATCGTTTTTCAGGAATGCAAATGAAAATTGCAGGCCGCTGAAATGCGAAAGATAAACATCTAATTAATGAGATTCGTCGTTGTTTTATACCGTGCAAATGTGAAATATTTACACAATGAATAATTGTTGACTTAAAAATGAGGCACGTCGTCTCGGCTTCGGAGTTATAAGATGATTAGCGAAACCTAAAACCCAGCGAAATTTTCCTTTATACGTTAGACGCGGCTTTCCTAAAAGGATTTGAAATCGAATGTACAAAGAAAATTGTGGAATACAAATAAATTCATCAGAAGCATGACGCATATTCCATAATTCAATCCTAGTTTCTTGAACTATATTTTGGATGCGAAGCTTTTGAACGCGGCATTCGAATTGCGTTATCAGGTTTCACGGCTCAGGTAAAAAGAGCTTTGATTTTTTCTGGTTGTTGCTTTTCTTTTTTTTTTTTTTTTGCGGGAAATTCCGGAAAATCGCGATGTAAATTCTCTGCCATTTCGGGAACGGGCTTGAAATTTTTTTTTTTTTTTTTTATTTTCTGAAAATCACGAATTCATGCCGGGATCCACTTCTTATTTTCCGGATAAAAAATTATCCGTTTATTGAAATGGCGAGAAAACTTGATTAAGGAACCTTTCAAGCAACCATTGGAAATGTCTCCGATCGTTTTCCGTAGATTAGCTACGAATACCGAAGAACATAAGAACCGATTTCGAATTGGTACTAAAAATATAATAAAACTTTTCTTTCTAAGATTGGATTTTTTTTTTTTTTTTTTATTCCCCGGCCTCCCTCAATCTTAGTTCCTCCCCTTTCCCGACTCCCCGAATTTTCACCGTAAGAAACCCCGGGATCAGATTCGGCTTCCGTGCTCTTCACAGGTTTTTTTTCCTTCCCCCCCCCCCCCGCCCCCCGGGATAAAACTTGGCGGACGCCGCTTTTCCCTTTTTCCAGAACTTTTTCCCACCCTTCTGCAACCACTGTTTTTTCGCACAGCGTTACACTTTTCATTCTTTCAGGAAATGCAATTTACCCCGGTTTCCTCCCCTTTCCTCTCTCCGTGTCTCCAGACACTTTGGGATTCCGGCGTGTCGGGGAGCAGAAACTCCCGGAAAAATCAATTGATGGATCATTTTGAAAAATTCATAAATTTCTCCCGGATTCGCTCACTCCGGTGGGAACGCAAATGGAAAAAGAGGAGAAAAAAAAAAAAAAAAAAAAAAAGGAAGGTTTTCGTCAATTGGCAAGGCTGCGGCATGGGACGAAGCTGTTGCGGTTTCGACTTCGGATTCTGCATTTTAGACGTCGAAAGTTCCGAGATTCGATTTGGCAGTCGAAAGAAGGAAACCTGAGGAACAGACTATGATGCGACGTGGGATTGAATAACGGACAAAACGATATTTTAATAGTATTCGGTATGAAATTCCATTAGGACGAAGACTTGTAACGCGAGATGAACGCGATTTGCTCTTCCAGCTCGGTTATACGTGCATAGTATTGTCGTTACTCTCGGGCGGCGCCGATCCAGGATTTTGACTTTTTCCAAATTTGTATGAATTCTCAATATTAAAGTACTATTGTTATTTCGATTAAAAATTTATGCACGAATCCGGAAACAGCGCCTGGAGACATGAGCTCGGGAGTCAATTAAAGCCATTATGTATACGTTACATCAATTGCTCGCATTCCTTCGGGCCAAAAAGTCACGGTTTGAGCACTTCATAAATTTTGACAACAAAACCTGACTTTCGGTGTGCGCATTTACGGAGTACGGTTTAAGGTTTCTCCGAAAGTTCCTCGCGTACGGGAGACTTACATTGTTCATTACGTTGCTGTCTGCAGCTGTTGGAATATTGGGTCTGTTCCTTCTTCTGCTTCTTTTACGTCCGTTTTCCTGATTTATCACGTTTCTCTCTGATATCATTTTCTTATTCACATTTCACTTTTACCAGGGGTGATTTCCCTCGGGTTTTTATCGAAATTCGCCTCGTAGCGAAGAGGTTGACGAATATTCGTGTTGCGATCCACTTTTTGAACTGTGCAAACCGATCCAGTATCTGCTGTATTTCTTGCGAACCGACATTTTTACCAATGGCATCTGCTGTCTTCGATCGTGTAAAATAAAGAAAGAAAAGGAAATTTTTTTTTTTTTTATAAACGTTTTTTAAGTGCGAGATGAATACACCACTGCTGCAGCAACAGTGGTAGTGGTGGTGGTAGCATCTAATCATCATCGTTATTTTCCCTCTATATTTGTGGAACGCTTTTTAAATAATGAAACTAACGGAATCTAATGGAATAACAAATTGACATTCACTCAGCCCTTTTATCCAGTATGCCCCCACTTGCACATGATCGATATTCGTTAGCACGTAGCGTACTAATAATGTTGCTGTTGCTTTTGCAATTTGTGAGTCTCCTTTTTTTCCTTTTTTTTACGCAGTTATTGATCATATAAAGCTTAAAAATTGCCGGTGGCTATTTCATAAAGTGTAAACCTTCATTTTAAACGTGGCGGTTTTAATCAAGAAAGGTAGCTTCAAAAACGTTTTGTTAATTACGGGGAATTTTGAGTTATAATGCAATCAATCATTAGCGGGGATGAAAATGACACCGCTGTCGGAGGCTTCGCATTTTCCTTCCCTTAACTTATCGTCTGCATTTTTTTCATTATTCCTACGTATCATAAATCATCTTTATTATTATTATTGTTATTATTATTATTATCATTTTTTTTTCCGTTGCGTCTGCATACAGATTTTGTTTTGCGGGACCATCGGGTATCGATTCTGGGGCATTCCCGAAATGGGAGAAAACATATTCTTTTTTCGGTCATTCATAAAAATAAAAAAAGTTGCGCCATAAAAATGTAAGGTTATTGTAGTCAATTTTTACGATTTCGATGCGAAATTTTAAACCTTCTGCATTTCGCGTTTTTTTTTCCTTTTTTTTTAATGTAACTTTTAGCGGAGATGCTTTTTCAAATATATATATAAAAAAAAAAAAAAAGGAAAAGTAAAAGGGAAGGAAAGGAAAAGGGATGCAGGTTCACAACCCTTACAACTCGCATTAAATCTGTAGACGATTGGAAAAGTTGAAAAATATACACAGGTCGCCGTTCCGGTCTCACGTGAAAGTCACCAATTTCGGTTAAAAAGCCTTCTTTTAAATTTTTCATTCACTTAGAAACGTAGCAAGTATAATTGCTTTGGTAGCACATGCTAATGTATTATATAAATTACCCGCTTATTATTTATTTTCAGAGAATGTAAGTTTAAAGATTTGTCGACTAATATCTGGGATATCGGCGTGATGCGGCATTTTACCTGCCAAATCGGCAGTTTATATGTAAATGACCACTTCTAAATGTATTCCATATTTATATTCAGAATGGACAGCATTTCCACATCGGGTAAATATATCGCTGGGCGGGAATTTACGAAATTGAAAGCGTAGGATTTGGCAACGTAAAAGCGAGCCTGATGCGAAATACTCAGCAACGGATGCTTGTCTTATCTCGCTTTAGGAAAAACGTATCTGCCGAAGACTTTTCTCTCTCTCTCTCTCTGGGACATTCATGATTAAAATACTCAAGTAATTCTCCGGGGAAAATGAAAAAAAATGAAAAAAAAAAAAGAAAAGGGCTGTCGTGGCCGTAGAAAAAGCATCACGGCCATATCCATATGACATGAAAAACTTTTTGAATGTGTTTCAATCGTTTTATGTGTGCGTGTATATATCATTTTCCGAGACCGTCTTCCTTTCCTCTTTTGCTAAAAGAAATTTCCTTTTTCGGAATGGAAAATTTACGGTGTATTTTGAATTGACAATAAGCTTAAATGTGTAATCGAATTTATGAATTTATGTTTTTTTTTTCCCCCATTAATATTGTTCCTTTCTGATTTGCAGCTTCGTCGACGGGTTGTAAAATATAAATATTGTTTTTAAATGAAACTTAAAATCAGTAATACTAATCGTTTTTTGATTGTTCAACATGCAAAATTACGCCTTTTTAAACCTATAATCTTTTCATCTGCTTATTACTCATATTTGAATAAGTAAGTATTAAGTTTTGTTTTCTTCTATTTTCAGGGTTTGGGTTTGTAACCTTCCAGAGTGAAGATATCGTTGATAAAGTCTGTGAAATTCATTTCCATGAAATAAATAATAAAATGGTAAGACACTATTTATTTATTACTATATATATAAATTATTTAATAATGTATTGATTAAAAGATTAACGATTATTAACTAATTATATATGATAATTCATTGCTTTAAATTATTAGTTAATAAAGTGAGGATGATTTGAGGATATTTTTATTTTTGAATCATTTATTGGATTTAATTTATTATTGGATAACAATTTATTATTCTCATTTGCTTCTTTGATCAGTCTAAGTTCTTCCCCAAATCTAAGATCTTAAACTATACACAAAATATGTCTTCCTCTTTTTAACCCGATAATTTTTTTTTATTTTGTTCATTTGTGTGAATAATGAGCATAATCTTTCTGACAAATCACATGAAAGTAAGATTTTTTTTTTTTAACATGAATGACAGCATACAGTTTATTAAATGCATAATTACAATTTTAATAAGATTTTATTTTAAAATGTAGTTTTATCGATTAAGTTAATCATTGATGAAGGACGAATATTAGCGAAATGAATATTTTTATAGGTAATTGTTATTTTTGAAAAATAATGTGGACACCATGTTTAAGATAATAAAATTTTATCTGATCTCAAAGCATGTTAAACACAAAATACCGATTCCGGATTCAGCAATGCCAAAATACTTTCCCCAACATTTTTCACTCTTTTAAATGCATGGAATTTGTGCAACTCCACGCGGATAATGTCGCTTTCGACTTTGCCTTTAATTTATACTTAATAATTATTTACATAAAATATTTATCCATGCGGCAAGAGGGGAACAAGTGAAATGTTTATATATAACAAGCGGCTCTTTATATCGCAAAATAATGTGATGCTGCTTTACAAGTTACTTTCCAAATGCGGATTTACACGGCGAACGAGAAGTACAATCCATTCGAAACCCTAGCATCGCATAAAAAAAAAGGAGTGGAAAGAAGGAACAAACATCAATAAACCAGAAAAAGAGTTGTGTTAAATTTAGAAAGCAATTTTGTTTTTTATAGGATGTCAAGAGGGGCTTTAAGAGATTTCGAAAGAGTCATCAAATGTTTGAGAAGGATTCTGTGTTTCAAAAAGATCAAAATCAGGTGTCATGTCTTTATCACCGAAACCAGAAAATAAAGCAAGCAGATTTCGCCTTATGATATAATATAAATTTATTGCGGTACTCCGCGTGGAAACCCATTCGATCTCGATGTTATGGCGAAAATGGAAACGCGGATTGAATTGTTCAACTTGGAAGATTGGTTTTTTTTTTTTTTTTTTTTTTCCCCGCCTTCTCCTCCAGTTCCAAAGCGCATCCTCCTTTAATCATGTAAAAATGCTCCGCTCCAATTTCAGGTACCGGCAAAACAATTTTTCCATAATCAGGTTGTTATTTAACTGTCACGTTTACCGAAAGCGCGATCGAACGCGGATAATGTTTATTTCATGGGGAGATCTGTCAATCCCAACGCTCTCGGAAAATCCAGGAATTTGGTTATAAAAATTTAAACGGGAGAAGAAATTGCGAGTGGTTTTTGCTGTTGCCTTCTCCGTGATTTAGTACGGCTCGAAATTTGTGTGCCATTAACTTTTTTTTTTTTTTTTCCTCCCCGTTCTTTTCCGCTCGAAAAAGAGCATGCCATGCGAATGAAATCTTCGGAAAATTTCGGCTGAAAGGCCGAAAACCAGATCGGAAGAAAATTTTTCTTTTTTCCCACACACACACACACACACACGCACGCACGCACGCACACGCATCACCATCACCGCCACCACCACCACCCGACCCAACTCGGCAAAGTTTTCTTATTAAAAAATATCGTGAAAACCGAATTCGAAACAAGTAATGAAGCTGGAAATGTGGAAAAACTAGAATTTCACACAAGAAGAAAAGTTTCTTGATAGGTGCCACCTTCCGCTTTTCCACTGCTCTTTACCGAAATTTCAAATAAATTCATTGGCACTTTTCTCTTTTTCGCAATTGCGAGGTTCTTCCGGATAAATAAATGTTTTTACTGCAATTAAAATTGCGCCGCCGAAATTACGTAAATATAATATTTTATTGTTTTAATAAGTGTATGGAGAATTTTTTTTATATTGAAAATTTTTACCTGTTCAGGCAAATTCCAATACCGGGTCCGTTCCAAGTCTTTGATGATTGGAATGATATTAATGAAATTAATGGGATGCGACATAAATCCCGGAAAGACATTTTCCGTATGATATTTTGACCTGTCAGACGCATTTAAAGTAAGTATTAGCATATGTCATTTCAACATTCTCGTGACTTATACAATTTATCGAATGAATAATTAAATAGATGATCTGATGGATCCCAATCTCCATCGCGATTTCGCCATGGAATTTGAGCTCCGCCATTTCAATCTTTTTCAAATGTACATTTTATAAATGCTCCACCGCTTTGCATTAGTTATTGTATTCGAGATATTATTTATCGACAAGGGATCAGTCAGATTCAATCAATTGTTTAAATTGTTTATTTCTGCATTAAAATTTGAATAATTTACATATACTTTAATGTTTTCACAAGCAGTCGCTTTAAAATGTTAGATTTCAGGTTTATTTTTCGTCTCATTTAAAAATATAAGCTATGGTATTTTTCCGATTTTTTTTTTTTTTTTTCACAGATAAATTTTATAAAAATCCAGTTAAATTTTGGGTCTGTAGTAGTAAATTTGATTGTGGTACTGCACAAAATGTAAATGGTTAAACTTTTTATGTATATTTTAATAATATGTTTTGACGCAAAAAACTGTGTTTGTATATGAAAAACTTTTTTCTTTCAATGTAATCCATTTAAGTTTATTTTTATTTTTTTTTTTTTAAGCTATTCCGTTATTGTAGTTATTTTGTTTAGGACGCGAAATGCCAGAAACTTATTCAATTTTACGAACGAGATGAAATATTTTCATATATTTAGGTGGATTTTCATTAAGTCTTACGAATACTACAAAAGGAGGATAATAATATACATTGATGTAAGATTTCTTGAAATTTTTTTTTAAAGATTCAAGTGGTTAATGTTCGTTGGCATTGTGTAAATGTCGGCATGGATAATATGTGATTTTTGAAAATCTGTTTTGCATTTGTTAGCCGTTACCGGCGATGGATTTAGATCGAAATTGAAATTTTACAATGCAGATTGCAAGGGAATGGAACACCCTGTCGGGTAATAATTTTTTGGGGCCCTAAGATTTTAGCTGAAGCCGGCTTTGCGACTGAAAACTCTCAGACGAGGCTCGTCACGAGTACCTGCTAACCTTCTTATGGAAGGCTTGATTTTTTTTTTTTTTAAATATGATATATTCTTATTGTTTTTCGCTTGAGGCTTTTGCAGGCCCAGCAGTAAGGAAGGGTTTTTGTGGCTCCTCTCGAATATGCAGGTTTTAGATGGCACAGCGGCCGTCCGACGTTTGAGTGTCATCCCGGGCAGGAGTTCTGCAAATGAAGAAGGACCGCGTTTAAGAGGTTTATTTCCCTTCGAAATTTTATATGTGGCAAGCAATCCCAGCAAGGATTTTCTCTCTTCCATTTTATTTGTTTTGAATTTCCGAGCTGGTGATTTAGATGTTTTCAGATGACGATAAATGTTTTCCGGATCCAAGCTTTCTCCCTTTTTCTAACTTTCCCAGGGAGACGGCATCTTAAATCCATCCTCAGCGAAAGCTTCCTTTTCCCATTTACAAGAAACCGCCGCGTATTTGTTCCGGGTGCCTGTTTTGATTTCCTTCATGGTTAGCAGAAATGGCAGAAAGTGGTTTCTCTATAAACCCGAAGTTATTTTCTCAATTATCAGATAAATTTCAAATTCTTAGGTCTCGCTAAATGCATCCTTCGGCGAGAGGTAGCCGCAAATTGTGAATTTATGCTTTACGGACAGTGATTCGCATGAAAATGTAGTCCGAATGCGGCCGAAATCATTTCGGTCGAATTTTACTTTTATTTCGGTTAACTGAAGTCATGAACATTAATATTTCAAACATAAATGCTGTTGTTAAAAATCGGACCGACGGAGTCAGTCGAAAAGACCAGGTCTGGGCCATAACTTTTCTTCCTTTCCCCTAATGGATGACATGTAAATCTTTCATATTTATGTGAAGTCTAATTAACTCTTTTTGGATGAAACCGGAGAATGTTTTCTTCGTACCTGGTACCGGGAATGATTTGAATCATGGCAAAAATTTTACTCATTCATGTTTTGTTGGTGTAAATTTATCTTCCGGCTTATATCAAGCTTTGAGAATTAGATTAAAAGTTAGACGCTAATTCCGATATTCGTGAAAAAGAGCTATTTGATACCTTTGAGGTCAGGAACTTCAATTCGCATTAATTAATTACTTTGAAATTGAATTTGCCAATTCCGATCGCTCTTCCTTTCCATGTCCGATGCCTGACTTTTAATTGTTGTACTCTTATTTCACGAGACATTTCTGTTTCAGGTGGAGTGCAAGAAAGCGCAACCAAAAGAAGTCATGTTACCTGCCAATTTAGCAAAGACAAGAGCCGCTGGTCGAGGCGCATACGGTGAGTTGGTTAGGCTAACTTCATCGAATCCTGCAGGCGGGCCGACACTGGCTGCTACTCCGACCGCGACTTATCGCTACACCCCGTATCCATTACCCGCATCTTCGTCTCACCACGCCGTGGCTGGGGTGACGATGCCCATCGTCCCCATTGCCACGGCTTCTGCAACCCCCACCCTGCAGTATGCGCCTGTGTACGACGTTACGAGCGCGGTGCAAGCTGCCCAGTCTGTCAAGAGGGCTTTTGCCGCTGCTGCTGTGGCGTCAATGCGCCCCCAGCCGGCACCCCCGACCCTCACCTATTCAATGAGCGATCTGCTCGGGGTCCAGGGCCTAGATGTCGGCACAGTTTACCACCCTATTCCCGCGGCTGTTGGCCTCTGACCTATTCTAACTACCCTTCGTCCGCAGTAGGATGGATTTTGAGCTCTGTGTTGAGTTCCCTGTTGCGATATCAAATATTAAAAAATTTTGATTTTTTAATACTTTCTAATTTATTTTCAATTAATTTATAACAATTATTTCAATTAAAATTATAACATTGTATATCGAAAATCAGAATATGTTAGTTTTGTTGTCAACTACAAGTTATTATTTTTTGTTTTAAAATTTTTAATGATAACAATTACTAAATTTTCTTGTAAATTTTTATTTGATATTTTAATTGTTACTCTCCTAGTCAGGTATATTTTTATTTGGGTGAAAGGAAAACTCGTACACAAGGACAATAAAATTTCTAAGATAGACGAATTTTGCTGCGGCTTTCACTATCTTCAAATGTAGATTCAAAAAGCTTTATTTGCTAAATAATTTATAAATTAATCCCGTGAGATATTGTTATAAAATTGAATTCATTTTAAATAGATACAGAATACAATTAATTTTATATTTTTACTATTTTTTTTTCGGTTTCACTTTCAAAATAAAAATTTATAAAATCTCTGTGGAAAACACAATCAAGTTGATAGTTATTCAGTATTTTCCCCGTTTGATACTTTCGAATATTTCTCTTCAAGTTAGACCATAAAGGCCGGAATTTATTAAAGTTTTTAAACGTTTTCAGTTGGGAAAAGCTATAGTCTTATAAGTCCGTGCGTTAATGATTGATCGTGTCCTTATTATAAAAATCTAAAGACTGGCCGCAATAGCTAATTTGGTTTAGTATCTGTGAAATTATTAGATGATTCGCATTCGTAGATTATCATAAAAAAATAAATAAAGATAGCCTAGTCAGTTTGTAGTCCGGAGGTTAAACAAATAATATTTTCGGTAGAACATTTGTTATTTAATTGTTGATTTACTATCAAAAAAAAAATTGTTGTGGCTCGAAAAAAAGCCTTATTTAAGTTTGTTTAGAAAATCGATAGTTTTAAAACCATTTAAGATTCTTTTTTTTCACAATTGGCCTATGATAATTAAAAATATACTGACTAAAAAAGAAAATCTGGCCGTGTAGATATTTTAGTCCTGGCCAGATATTTGATATTTTTTTCTTTTCACTAAAATTAGAATTTTAGGTTCCGCCTTGATAACAGACAGCTTGCACCAAGCATCGTACTTAATATGAAATTAGCGTCTTGTTAGATCCTAATAATTAGTATTTGTAAGAACCATGCGAGAATAAGGCCATACCTTCAGTTTTTCCTTCGAGAAACATAAACAAACAACAGTAACCGAAAATTGACGCGTAAATAGCGTCAGCAGCGACATTGTTGACAGCGCGAATGTCGTTCGTTATGAAATGTAAAATATTGGTCTCCCAGTCTGAGACACATGAAACGTGTACGGGCGGTTCCGGGGACGGAGGGAGCGGTTACCGATGGGGGTTGCTGCTGCGGCCCGAAGAATGTTCCCCAATTTGCGCGGCATCAGGCACATAGCACATTACAAAATCGCAGGATTCTGCTGTGCAGCGAGGTGGAGCTTTTTATTTGCCCTGCGCCAACTTTTCAGCGGAAAGTCGATTAATCCGAATTGATTATTCGCATGGTCGGGACATATAAAATAGGGCGAATTCATGCTGTCGTCGAGTGGCTCGGGGGCTGTTTCGCCGGGTTTCGATTTCCCATTTTGTTTGCCCTTCGACCAACGTCAAAAAATGGGCGACACCCGGGAAAAAATCACTCCCCCGCAGTTCGACATTTTCTGAATCATTTCACCCAGCCAAACTTTTGCCGTTCTCACTGACCTAAACGTCGCAGATCGAAAAACTCAATTTCGGTTCACTCCACGGATCATTTCGCTTTTCAGTATCCCGCACAGACTGATTAATCCCCCAAATAAGCATTGTAACGATTGCATAATGAATTCGACCGTGCATATAATTATGTAGTTTTTAGATATCTCCGCAAAGGACCACTCCCACAAAAGTAAATATGGTAATCAACTAATTATAAAGTAATGTCATTTTCATACGCAGATGTGATATTATATAGGGGTAAATCTCTGCTCCAACAGCTGTGACATTAATGTTCCATTAATACCCAAACTTAGGAAACGGTCCAAAAGTTCATGGACAATTTTCTCTTCGAGCTTCCGTTTTTTTTCTGATTTTCTTGTCACTTATTTTTCCGTAGGAACGAATTTTAAGATATATCGTCCGAAAGTTTAAGCTTCCGGTTTATATATTTTTTGCGAAAAAAAAAAATAAAAATAAATAATAATAATAATAAAATTTCCAGTAGAAAATGCACCGCCAGATTATGAAGTTAGCCTTAATACTGCATAAATCACATCTTGAACTCTTGTTTTGTTCCTATACATCATAAATATTCATAATAAATATGCAGAAAACGGGAGATTTTTATTTCTATTTTTCTAAATTAAAATCTTACCGAGATTTCAGAGATTCAGTTAGAAAAATTTAGTATGAGTTGAAGATATATTTTTTTTTTTCTTCTTTTTTGCGTTAAGGACAGAAAAATTTTTTACGTTCAGTGTGCAACAATGCAATTTGATTTCAAAAACTGTTATATTTTAAGATATGTTCGAAATGATGGTTCATTCTAATTCTGACATTAATTTTAGTGATAATCTCTTTGAACGCGATTGCACGAGAATAACAACCGACCGAAAATTATTTCTGCGATTGGCATTTATGTCGTAAGAAAATCATGTAGGTTAAGAAATTCTGGCGATATTGTTAAAAATTGCTTCATTATTTTTTTTCCCCGCCGTTGTTCTTTCTTTATTATCTGAAATAGCTGTTGTCAAATTGAGGCCCATTACTATTGTGAATAAATTTAGACTTATTAAATTATGCTTCAAAAAGAAATTGTTCTTCTCATTGTAATATATATAGATATAAGGTAGACATGAAAGATTCATATAAAACGAAAATGTGAAATCACCTCTGAATTTAGGTTGTTATATTGATCATGTTTAATTTAGCTAACGGAAAATCGTTTGGAACATAAAATTTTCCTTCGTTCGAATAAGAATAAGTAGATTGTAGGAGAAAAGTCGTGTCAGTGACAGAAGATTAATATTAAATTTGGGAAACCTTTTTGACAATATTTTTATTGGAAAGCGTCGCATTCGGGGGAGCGCCAAGGAGAAGTAGGAAGCTCAAGCACATGTAATTTATTATGTAAAAATTCAATGTTTCATGCGGGGCCAACATAAATGAAATTTCCTTTTTTTTTCTCTCTTTTTTTTTCTTTCAAACCGCGAAATGTAAACCTAATATCGACGATATTTTTTTTCTTACTACGAAGATTTGAAAATTTTTTGAAATTAATGGGATAGATAACAAAATCCAAGCACGTTGCGAAATGTTTAATTTAAAACATGTTTGCATGACTTTGAACTACTCAGTAACATTTTCCAGCCCGTAAACGTAAAAATTTTCAATCTTATTTATTTTTAGTAATCTTTATTATGTTTTGATAATATTTTTTAAAAGATTCAGCAGTGGCTATCGAAAGGCTTTTTCTCCTATTTCTACACATTCAGATATATTATTTTAACGTAAACCCAACTGTAAATTGTACCATCTTCAGAGCAAGAAGTTAATTCGGAACCTCGATACCAACTCGTTCAAACTTTTCGTAAATCCCATCAACTATCGCGCTAGGAAACAAAATTTTCCGTGGCAGAAGAAAGTGTTAATTAAGCTTCCGGCGATAAGATCTTTGAATGGTGGTTTTTGGAATTGGAAAAGAAGGATATGGAAAAATATATTCCGAAACTTTCAAGTTAATACCAGATATCGATATAGATTTTTTTTCCCTCTTGTCCCAAAACAATTTCGAATGAATAAAAGTTTTGCTTAGTCCAGGCGTCCCTAAAAAAATTTGTTTTAAAAAATATCATGGCATAAAATCACATATATTAAGAAGTCATTTTATCTATGCGAGAAGGTAAAATAGCTTCTTACTAAAATGTGGTTTAACCAAATTTTATTTTTAAGGTTGGTGCAGCCGATTTTTTTTTCTTCTGATATCTGAATTAGTAATGTTCGACATGAAACCGCAATATATTATGATAACATATGAATGGTTGATTTTAAGTTTTCCAAGCGATCTTTTTCTTTAAAATCGAAAGAAAAACCCAAGGTATTGCCTTTTAAAAATTTTTTATTTTTATTTTTATATAGATTATTCCTCTTACACTCTATCATCAATTACGATGGATTTAATTTATATTTTTGGTATAATTTTCTCCAATTTTTTATTATTATTATTACTATTTTATTATTACTCTAAATTGACTTTTAGATTTTTCATTTCATTTCTACATTACTACTGTAATCGAAAATCAGATTTTGTGAGATCTTTTTTTTTATATTTAAAAGCTCAGGAGACAGGGAATGAAATTTTCGTACAGTCATAAATTTTTTATTTTAGAACACACACATATTGTAAATAGGTAGTCGTCTTTTATACGGAACTTATTATTTGCAATTATTCCCTTTCTTCTCGATTAATTTATACTAATATTAACTAATTTTCATGAAATTTCATAATTGGAAGAACTCAGTTTATATTTAGAGTTCATCTAAAGGAACTACACAATTATAATAGATGTTCAAAAGGACAGAATTTGTTTCTTTCGAAAAAGGCGGGTAGTATGATGACAATTACAAATACAATTTGGATTGATGGAAGAACGGAAAAAAGAATGGTCATTTCTATTTATGTTTTATGTAAGTTTTTATTATTCTTATTTTTTAAAGTATTCTCTTATGTATATTACACTTACGAAAAATACAATTTCCGGAATCTTTTTCTCACAAAAGAAAAGAGGCGATTCAAAAACAAAGTATTTTTAGTCATTAATCGTTGACATTAGCTTATAGCTCATTAACAGATTATATTAAATAATTATGTATAGTATAAGTATATATCGAATTAAATTATAAAATGTATATTCAGAAATATATATATATATATACACATATGTGTGTGCGTTGAAGCGGTAATTTTAAATAGAATTAGATTCTTTTTTTGGTTTCGGTCGTAACCGATAAAGCAATATGTCAGAGAAATAATATATGAGTATAGGAGACCGAAACTAAATTAGTTAGTTCTTCTAAAAGTATATATGAATATCTAGTGTTGAAGAGAATAATTTAAGTTTTTTTTTATTATTATACCAAGGAGAAAATTTAGAAGCTAGTCGATGATAAGCATAGATCTCTTCTTCTTATAAATTCTGTGTTAACCTTAAAAATTAAAGAATCGTGATTATATGGACTACAATAGAAATTTAGTTAATTAGACTAATCTTCAGTGATATAAAGGACCTTAGATGATGATTTTAGTGATTTAAAGGATGTGTCATTTATTTTTAGTTCACAATTTTGTTTCTATTAAAAATTTGGGACCCAAACTTGGTGATCTTGAACCATATTTCAATATCAGCTTTGGCACAATTAGTTGTTCTGGACATTTCAAAATATTGTTCAGTTTTTAATGAATGCAAAAGTAATCTTGATATCTGAAATAAGAAATACTCATGTATTCTATCAAATCGTAAAATTATAAACTTTATTAAATTTTGATGTTAAACAATGGCAATTTTTAGAATTAAATTGCGCACTCTTTCGCAGATTTTAGCTGATCATAAATTTAGCGCAGATTTTAAAAATATAAAAGTATGTTATCGTATAAAATAGAAATTTTCAGGATCATTTTTAATTATGTCCCAAATTCTGACGTTATAGAATAAATAACAAATTTATTTAATAGTTGTTAAAAATTTAGATTATCTTCACTTTAAATTACAATTATTAATCATAGAAGTTTAAACTTTATATTATATACATATATATTAATATATAGGTTAGTTTTTCTCTCGGTAAATTCTACATAAGTAATTTTACGCTCACTTTATAATATTTCTTGTAACAAAATCATAGCATAAAACAGCGTTGTTTTATAAATATTATTTTTATTTAAAAGAATTTTATTTGTTAAGTAGAAGCATGTTTTTTTTAATTACAATGCTAATTATGTGAAATATTTTTTAAGTTACCGATAATAATAATATCATGAATTTAATTTACAAAATTTTAACTCTTTATAAGTTACTAACTCTAACTATCTTTAATATACTATACATTACAATTATTTTTTTTTATACTTTTGATGGCTTTTTGGAATAATACAATTTGTTGCAGTCGACGTTTCTCTCTATATTAATATAAACCTAACCAAATTCTTCTAGAAAAATTCCGTGTTTTCCCGCCGCTGCCACAATTATATACAGTCGGAAGAATTAAAAATTAGTGCACGGGAAACTAGACGCGTCATCTTATGCTATTGAAAATAAAAGTCCTTAATCAAAGCAAAAATATTTGGTCATTTGATGTGAATAAAACAATGCTAATATCCATGTTAAAACGTGTCTGGCAAAATACGAATAAACTGACATTAAACATGCTTATGATTTTGTCCATATTTCATTTATGTAGAAAATCTGTAACAAAGGATATGTTTAAAAAAATTGTATGCAAAATAGATACTATATAAATATAACTATTGAATATCATAAAGTATAGGAAATCATTAGAAAGCAATATTTCTTCTTTTCGAAGGCATAATTTAAAATTTTTGAAAAGGTACTATCAGGTATTCATTCATATCATTTACTTTTTTACAAGTCGGACTAGTTAATTAGAAGAGATTAAATTAATTGTAAACGTAAAATAGAATAGATAGATAGTCAGATAAATTATTACGTTTTAATATTCATTAGAAAAAAGTCGTATTTTGTGAATAGTCATATAGTTAGATTTATACAAGGAAAAGAGCTTTGAGCCCTCGAAATAACGAATTTAATACACTGATTATGAGGGTATACATAATACTAGATAGAGCTGTACATAACAGTTATTTTTATTTTATTAATTTTTATGGTATTATAATCAGTGAAATTCCTTTCTTACTCATTAATTTAATAAATTTTATCTGCTTATACAAATCATTTAACAGGTTATTTAGTAAAATTTATACGACTGCCTTTATAAATGTATTCTAAAAAGTACTCTTAGAATACATCAGTTTCTTTTATAGGTAAATTAAAATTTATCGAAATAATCAAGAATTATTCATTTTGTTAAACGGGCCAATTTTATATTTTTCCAAATAAATAAACGACTTTGCATAAATATGTTTTATTTAAAAAGGAATCAGATTTTATGTATTTAAATTATTGAGGGAAAAAAAGATAAAATGCTGCTATTGAGTTTTACTATTTCCATCATATTCCATGCGGGCAAAAGGAGTTCTTTTCTTTGCATAAAAAGCAATATTTTTAAATATAATGAATATTCAGCAATTTGAACCGTCCTTATATAACATATTAAGAAAAATTTTATTTTAGTTTTAAAGATAAAAATTGATCGGTCAATATCAATTATATAGTTTATTTAAAATGTAATTTTGTTATAATAATGATCATCGAAGTTTAGAATAAATATTTTATTTTTATTTTTTTTAACGTTATTATATTAGAGTATCAAATTTTCTTATGTCTGTAGAGGAAAACGACAAGTTAGAATTAGAAACCTTTTTTTTTTTTTTTTTTTTTAGCGTAGATTGTAATCCAATACGTAGATCCCTAGTTTTCGATCCAAAATGAAAAATTAATTAATGGAAAAAAAAAATGTCGTTGTTAACTAGTTTGTAGTAATACTAATCACTGTTATTGTTATAAGTCCAATCGAATACATTCAGAGAACGGTTTTTGATGTTGAAAATCGTGTTTATCCGTTATCAAAAAACAGAAGAGCCTTTGTTCCACCTTCTGCATTGAATTTCCTTCATTTCCTCTTCCAGCTCGAACTGCGGTCTGAAATAGGAATTTGGATAAAATTTTAATACCGGATTTTTTTTAAATTTTTTTTTTTTTAAACCCACAAAACGAATCGGCAATCGAAACTGAATGAAGTTCAAATTGGGATGCGTTTTCCCGAGCTTGCTCGCAGTTTTTCTTTCATTTATTTCTACAGTCTAATGGAATATTATTCTGACACCTTACTTTCCACGTTGGTCTGGAGAAAAACCGAAACGTATCTTCCACAAAAGGCGGTTCATATAAAATTCCGCCTGCGTTGCGATTCCCAGTGTTGCAGCTTTATAGATTAAGTCACTTATAACTTCGCCTCCTTCCTTCTCTCCATAATAAACGCCGGGGATGTGTTCCTCGATGCCTTTTTCGCTTAAATCTGATAATGGTGCATGCTTTAATAGGAAAATGCATTAAATCGGTCTTAAGATAATTTTGATTTTTAACTGTGTGTCCCCAATTTCAATTTTTTTTTTTTTTTTTTAAGTCCCATCGAGAAAGTTTAAGTAGCTTTTCTCTTTTTCACATTTGGGAAATATCTCTCAGGTCCTCGGATTTGTTCCTTTTTCCGAAGCTTCATCACGAAAAATTGAAATTTACCTTTTTCTCCTCTCTCTTTTCTCCGCTCCTTGCTCCGTACCCGCGCTCCCTGGAGAAAGGAAAAACCTCGTTCGGCTAATTTACCGGCATCTGAAAGAATCCGCGGTGGGTTCCTGTTTTGGCGGGTCGAAATTTTTTTGTTGCCCTTTTAAAACCGCACGAGGAATTCCGCTTTGGGATGAGCAAGAAGAATTAAACCGAAGTAAAATGCGGTGCTCCCCGTGGTGTTTCAGCGTTCCCCTTTTGCCCTGGAAAATTGATGAATTCACTCCTTCGATTATTCGGGATAAGGAACTCAGACCTGGAAACTCGTTTCAAAAGTCCGGGAAAATTGAAACCGATGAACTTCGTTTAAAATTTCGGATGGGGCGGAATAGTTGAGGAATCCCGCTCGCTTTTATTCAAGTTTGTTCAAATATCCCACAGAATGTTATAATTTAGATCAATACCCGATAACGTCTCATTGATTTAATATTTCAAATTTGCGGTTCCAGAGGAAGGAACTTTGGCCAAGGCGGAATTTCCAAAATTTGATCTCGCTCGACGGAATCTCGGGCTATCGTCGAATATTGCTGCCCTTTATCCTCAAAGGAAGCCTCCTCTCCATTCCTGCCGCCGCCGGTCCGCCCGGCCCTTGCCGCGATTTCGGTTTTATTGAATGTCGCATCCCCTTCCAAAAGGGCGCGCTCGTTTCCGGCAAATGCCACCGGCAGCAAGCTTCTTCTGCCGCACCCCGAAGATTTCCCCCGAAGGCTTCTGCCTGGGCAAGCAGGGATTTTTCTGATTTTACAATTCGACACCTTAATCCGAAGTTGATTGATTTATCAACCGAATTGTCAAATAAGTGTATTCGCTTGGACGATTACTTTCGCGGTCGATTTACTTCTGCCGGGTTGTCTGAAAAATGACTTCTTCAGATTCGTTCTAAAAATTTTTCAAGAGACTCATATTGTTCCAGCCCCGTTGACTAAAAAAGTTGTCTCTTTTACGACCGTTCGGAATTTTACCCCGGCAAGCCCGATTTTGAAATCTGTGCTTATAAAGCGGTTTTTCCTCTGAAGGAATAAACTTGCATCCCGCGATAAATTGAACTTTTCCTCCCTCGTCCGGTAATGAAAACGTAACGTTTCATATTTTTGAATTTCAAGTTTCCGCTGATTCATACTTAAATTTATTATTCATTTAGCACAGCTTTTTAACCTAACATCCAATTATCGTTGACCGGTTCTTTTCGCTGCCCGTTCATTATTCAAATGATTTACTGAGCTCGCAAAACGTGAGGTAACCTCATTTGACATCAACCTTTAATTGCATTTGCATTTCCTCTGCTCAAAAAGTATCGAAATTAAACTTTTATCTCTGCCCGTTCCACAGAAAATTACACGCTCGTTTCTCGGGCTTATGGTAGTCATAACGCTGATATATAAGTCATTGTCCGTCCGTTTAAAATAAATCTGCTTTAAATTTTCAATTTTACATGAATTTTGAAATTTATCATTCCGTTAAAGGATAAAAACTTTAATTCTTTCTTATTTATATATATTGAATATTCTTTCGTGCATAAATATGACGTCTAATATCATTCTAAAGCGATATATTACGTTTTTTTTTTTTTTGTAAAATAGATATAGTGGACGTTATCTATGCCAAAATGTTAAATCTATATAATTCCCCCTTTCCGGACGAGCTTATTTTGCGGAAGAGAACACATAAGTGTGTGTGTGTGCGTGTGCTTGCGTGCGTGCATTTTATCAACACCCAATAATATTTGGTATCTTTTGCAACATTTTTCCCTCTAATTTGTCGTAAGTTAAATTCATCTCGGCACTATAGTTTTTTGAGCTGCTATTTAATACACGTGGCTTTTGAATCTATATAAGACATGAAAATATCCTTTAAACAAAGTGATTTATTGTCTCTGAAGAAGTTCATTGCGGTTCGGTATCTCGCTCAGAAAAGAGAAAAGAAAGGAATTATATTAATGAAATCGGTGGAATAATTTTTTTTTTTTTTTATAAATTTTGAGTCAAAATGCGATCATAAAAAAATATCGGGAATTGTATAAAATCTATTATTTTTATTTATTTATTAATTTATTTATTTTAAAAACTCTTAGGGTAAGACGAATCAAATATTTAATTGTATAAAATATGTATACTATGTAGCTTTGTTAGTACATCTATTAGAGTAGTTCATTAATCCAGATAGATGTTATGAAATTTCATGAATGCTAACATTTATTTTCTTTCTCTGTTTTCATTTACATTTTGACATTTCAAACATAAATTTTCTGAGGTGATTGGTGTTTCGCTACGTTAGTGCAGAAATTATTATTATTACCATTTTTTCCTTTTTTTTTTTTTCTAATGGTTAAAGATGGTTTGCTTTTTGTTGGTTTTTTATTCGTGCCAATGCAGCGTTTTAAAGTAAGCGAATATGCGTCGGAATAACGCTTGTTAAACCGTCTTTAATTATTGGTGAAACTATATTAAAACAAACTTGAAAAGCAAGTCCGCGAGACCGTAAAGGGAAAGCATTTTCCGAAGCACTTTCCCGCATTTTTCCTTGCTTTTCCACTTTCTAAATAAGTTATATCTAATTGATTTTTTTTTTCTTTTTTTTCCCTTTTCTAGATTTCATGTGGTCGCTGGGAGCTTTGCCTGACGGTGAGTCCGCTACATTCATCAATGGTAGGCGTAACGTTTCTTTCATAAATGCCCGCATTGCTAATGTTATTGCATAAATTCACTTTTTCTCCTTGCCTCCGTTACAACTTCTCCAGCAGGGAGGGAAATCGATTTACGGCGCTGCGGGACGAGGAAGCGGGAAAAAAAAAAAAAAAAAAATTTAAACGCGAACTTTTTATTTAGTGCTGCATTTTCTTTCTTCTTGCATGCCGCATTTTTTTCTTGCCTCCCCTCCCGACCCCGGGGGTAAGAGCGAAATTTTCCATTTTAAACTTTGTTAAGCGGTTATTTTCATAAATATCATATCTCATTCACGTCGCACCGCTTCTTTCAAAGCCGAAATTCGCTGCCGCGATGCGCTATCACCCGCACTGGAGCCCTCCCGCATTTCCAGTATAACGTTCTGGGCCTTCGGGACCTGCGAATTGCGAGCTCCCGTCGCGGGCGGGCATTGGTAAAAGATTAAGCCAAGAACGAGGATAATGAGGCATAAGTGGAAATGGGAAAATTTTAAGGAAATTTCGACTAAAACCCGTTCGGGTGCAATATGCGGGGAATTTCAATTGATGTGGCAATATTCGGGCAGGAAGCGATTTATATCTGTCAACGTTACTCGGCTCTTTTCTCACTTATTCGGCTGTTCCATTTTTTTTTTTTTTTTTTTTTAAGACATCCACCCATTTTCTTCGTGTTATCAACGGCTGTGTAATGTAAGAAATAGATATTATATCAAGTCATTTTTTATTTTTTGTATAATAATATTATTGCGTTTTTTCGCACGCTTTCACAGCATAAAATCTTAAATTTCAAACTCAATGGCGCATATTGAAATTTTTCATGCGGCGACTATATTTTGAGACGATTTACATAATGAGAATGTGGTTTATTGATATTTCATTCATATTTTTCTTTTTTTCCCCCCCCCCACCCCCGTTTTGCTCAACATTTTCTTTATTATTTTTTTAACGGCCTCGTGTTTAATCCCGGGGATTGATTTTAAACGTTCCTCACATCTGAAAAAAAATATCTCGGGATTTGATCGTAAAGGATCTCGTATTGATCGAGGCCGAATTAACATAATTCGCAGATTAAAAATCAGAATTTCGAACATTTGATCCGCGCTACATGATCCTTATAATATTCTGTTAAATTGCGACGGCTTCGTCTGCCCAACAGTCAGGCGAAAGTTCCTCTGCCGCCTAAGCTTCGCTTTATTTTTAAATGCGGACGCGAAGAATCATTCGGAAAATGCAGGAGCCGGGTTAGGTCGCTACCGTTGAGAATGGCAATAATCTATTAACCTCTATTACAATTTAAGGATCGCTTGAAACCGTTATAAAGCCATTTGCGGGAGGAAGGGTTAATGATCCGGTGATACAGAAAAATGAAGAGTTTAAAGTTTTTGGATTTCGCCATTTTTCCGAAATTTTCTGCGCCAGCATTCTCTCCAGTAAAAAGGCGTTGCCAGAGCGGTGAAAAATCGTTTCACGTTTTCCAGCTCTCGGTTTTTTTTTTTTTTTTTTTTTTTTTTTACTTTTTTCTTCCCGGACAGATTTTGGAAAGAGGAAAAAAAGGCAATATAGAAAAGTTCAAAACGCCTATTACAGGCCGATCGCGGGCGATCCCGGGCAGCGCTATATTTTGAAGGAAAAACCCGAAAAGGGAGAACTTATAAAAAGAAATTTCACTTGTACAAGTGGATTTGTATTATTTTACAGCTCCATACAGACCCGCCAAATAACTTTAAACAGTTACTGAGTTTGAGCGTAAAAGTTTTGTGTTTATATTAGAGTGGTTTCTCTTATATAAAGCAAGATTCACATTTGTTTCTCCGAAGATTTATCCATCCAGTGCAGCCGCTTCGCAGTTTTTTCTTTCCCCCGCACTCCAGATAAATTAAGGCCCGGAAAATTTTTCTTCATACATTCGGGCTGCAGGTCCCCGCTTTCTTCCCGCATCCAAACTTGGGAAAACACTTTTCGCACAATTAATATTTTCCCGTATGGCAAGCTTTTCGAAGTTTTTTCTGCTTCGCCTCTCAAACGTCTTCACAATCGAATTTTACATTTCGTACGTATAACGAATCTACTACCTCTATACCGCGTCTTTTTTCCTCCCCCCCATCACCCCCGCCCCGCCCCCCAAAAGAAATTCGATTAATAATTTTATTCGAGTTTAGTCCCGTTGCAATGCAAACTTTAAAAAGCACAATAAAGTGTAAATTTGTTTTTCTTTACAAAAGCCGAAATGCCATCTCCAAAATCTTATTCTCTTAAGAGGATTTCCAGGGTGAGAGTTTCCCGGATTTGGCGGGTAGCAAATAAAGAAAAATTTGAAATATGTTTTATAAATTGTTTGTGATTGTCATTCGCGTCTGATGTATTTGTAATGGAATTACCGGAAACTTCGCATTCACCACTTTTCACGTAATCCTAAAATGTATATTTCCACTTTCTTTATTGCTTCTCCGCTTGTGAAAATCTCTCTTGCTACCGTCGCAAGGGCTGAAGTACCAAAAAATTATTTCGGGCATCTCCTTTTCCCGCTGCCACTTGGAAGGTGTTAAATCCCTTTCAAAAATCGGCCTTTATGTGAATTTTCGAAGTTGTCCGCGGCACTTGAATATTAGCGGTGCGGATCTGAGCACAATTGAACTCCCACCGGAAAATCTTCCACAGCTTAACAATTATCGGGTTAATTTCGAATAATTCATTTCGGATGATCCGTTTCAGGTTTCTTTTTAGTCTTTCGGTAAAGGTGCAGAACGAGATGGAACTTTTTTTAAAATTCCTGAGGAGCTGACATAAATGAAGTTTCCCCTTAGCCGCCAACAGTTCCCGAACTTAACGACAAATTAGAATTACAATCAGGCAGCTTAAAAGGCAATGCATATTTTACTGAACGCCGTCAAAATTATGCTGCGAAACCTTTTTCATTTTAATACATCATGACATGTGAAAAATTAATCTTTTTTTTTTTTTTTTTTTTTTTTTAAATCCTCTGCCATTATCAAGTTTTCGGATGAAACACACCGGAAAAGTATCAGAGAGAAAAAAATCCGGCAAAAACGGGAAATATGAAAATTTCCATCTACGTTTCAGTGAGTCATTAGCTTCAAATGTATATGCAGCCATTTTAAATGTTTATTTTTTAAAAAAAAAAAAGTTTTATTTTATTTTTTAATGTGACTTAAGCCTGTTGGATATAACACTAAGAGGCTGGGAAATTAAAAAAAGGTATAATTCATTCGGCATGATGCGTAAAATCAACACACACTTCCATCTTACTGAAGTTTGTATCTTTTCATTATTCCATCTCATATATATATATATATATACAAATTTATAAAATTTCTAATGTATATATATATTGGAAATGTACTGCTCAATATTTTTTTCTTTGAAAATCTGTAAAATCTTTATTCAGATACCGTGAATGAGGCTATAAATCTGATAATATTAAATGAAGTTTTGTCACACGTTTGCCGGGAAATAATGTGGCGTTTGTTTAACAAACATATATGCTAATTTTGCTATTCATTTCGATTACATCTTGATTCAAGTCATTTGACGTGACATGACTTTATTTAAATAAGCGGTGTACATTTTTAATGCTGCAATAGGTAGCTCTAAATTTATAAAATAATAAATCGCATTACTCATTTTATACTTCATCCCTAAATAATATGACTCCATAAGTTTTTCTTTAACTTCAGCAACATTTGTTGCATCTTCCCGGATATTTTATGTCGAGTTTTACCTTTTATTGCCTGATGTCAGGCAAAAATGATGTCATTTTGACAATTTTATATTTCCCAACACTTTAAGCGTCTTCAGGCGGAGACGTGAACGTGTTAATGGATCTGCGACATTTATTCACGGGGTCATTTTAGGATTTGTCCGACGGCATGACCGCATAAATGGGTAAAAATTTAAAAATTATTCTTTCATATTTAGTATATAAGCGAATTTCTTATTCCGCAAATTCGCTCATTTAGCCAGTACAATAATAGTTGCATAATTTCAATTACAATTCCGCAATGTAAGTTTATTTGCGATACAATTTCAGTAAAATTAATATTCGGTAATATATATGAAGTATGTGTGGATAACATGTGAAATGTTTTTCGTCTCTATGCGTTGCTTTGATGTACTTTTGGTGTGAGTTCAGAATGTTTGAAATTTTAACTGTTCGTCCGCGAGCAGAAATTATAATTTTATGATAAATTTTGATGTGCTTAATTTTTGAATATCTGACTAACCAAGCATTATGCTATTTACGGTTTTTTAGGGAGGCAGCGGTCTTTTGTTAAAAAATTTTGCATGTGAATTTCAGACTTATTAACGGCTTTGGGATTACATTTTATAAATGTATAATGATAAATTCTAAGCTGTCTAATGGGAATGCTTAATTTATCTATTTATTTATTAATTGTTTAAATACTTTCACGATTCGTTTTGCATATCACGCCAGTTATTAACACGAAGAATTTTATTCCGCTTATATTAGCAAACTATAACATAATAAGAATATGTTACATTAATATTCGGTATTTATTCTCCTTTTTCTTTGCAGGTTTTCCCGCTGCCGCGTATGCCGCGTATGCGGCCGGCCGAGGTTATTCGGGATATCCTAGTTTCGGACTTCCATATCCAACAGGTAATCAATTGGCCACTTTGCATCATCATAATCATCACCCCCTCACATTGCTACCGTATCCTCTAGACCTCGGAGTATATAACATTGGAAATGTGCATGCTTTGCCTCTGTGAACATTTCTTTCTACTACTTAATCTTTCTTTTTCATTTTTTTTTTTTTAATGAATTGTTCCTATCAGATATAGAAATCAGTCTCGAATTTCGTGCATTTCCATTGCGGGCTATCCCTTTTTTTTGAGGGCACTCTTGAAGCATATCCATGGGACAAAATATTTTTTATAAAAATTCCGAGTTTGCCACGGTTATCCGCATGATAAATTGAGGTGATTCCAATTCGCTAAGGATTCCAATTCTGCAGACAATCGAGCCTTAAAGCTCTCGAGGGACTTTAATATTTATAGCAATAATAAAGAAGTATTACGAATAAACCGAGATCGTTTATCAATTTTTTTTATATCTTCGAAAATTGAACCCACTATTGCTTTTGCAGGAATGTTGTACATAAAATTGGATGTTGTTAATTAAATCAGAAATGTGGGTTTTGATATTTTTTTGGAAAGTTGTCTTTGCATATTTAAAAAAGGACACGTATTATTAAATGTAAATAATATTATTTTTCCTTAATTATAGAGCCAAGTATCTAAACCGGATATCTCATTGTATATATAAATAATTATAATATTCACGATAACTTCTGTACCTGCTAGATAGATGAACATTAATGATATTCTGTCTTTTAATTTTTAAATTTCTATAGCTTAGTTTGTCTGCAGATGTAATTTTTTCTTTTTCTTTGTTTTTAAAGTTATTTCTTTGTAATTGAAGTTTGCTTAGCTGCAACAGCAATGGAATAATATAATTTTATAATAATGCTATTATTTCACAAAAATTTCTCTTCTTTCATCTAAGTATTTAAATATCAAACTCACTCTTACATTGTACTCTTTTTTTGTACTTTTCCAATGTTGTTGTCGCGACGACCGATGACAAATTGAGTTCAGGTAGCGATATTGAAAAAAAGCATTTGAATATGCTTCCATAGGTTATTAATATTTTGAACCAATGATATGCTTCGGAAAATATAGATTTTCAAGCTAATTGTTGATGTCCTCATGCTTTTGCTGTGTGAAATAGCCTTTTAGGAATTAAATAAAGTATTTCAATACGTAAAAATATATATATACATATATATATAAAATGCTACTTAAGACTGAGAAAAATAATAACGATAATAATAATAATAATAATAATAATAATAATAATAATAAGCGATTTGCCAAATTATATGAATTAATTATTAATGTATTATCGACATTTATTCATCGATTCAGTATTATCGACTCAGAATCAAGACACTTGATTCATTCCTGCATAAAATCTTCTCTTAATAATCATATGAAATAAGTTTAAATTTAGAATTTGGGAAAATGGGCAAATTTTAAATTTTTTTCTTTATTTTTTAAAATTAAGAGTAAATTTTATGAGAAATTTAATTGTTTCTCTGTTAGCTATTTGGTTAGTTAATCTGTTAAATGTTACAATGGATGTATGTAAGCGGCATGGTATTTGTGTTTTATTTCGTCTGAGATATTATGGAATAAAAATTTTTTCCAGATTGCACTCTACTAAGTTTATGTTATAATTTAAGGAAAATATCAGAATTTTATAACAAGAAACCGACAGATATGATCATTCGCGGATAAAATTACTAAGTTCTTTTTGCATCACGTTTTGAAGCAATCTTTATTTTGTTCAAGAATTTCTCTGCAGAATGTTGAGGCCCAGATAATGAATGTTTTGAAGTGGTCAATTTCGTATTTGCATTTTAACTCGAAGTGGAAATTTCTGGAATAGTATTATATGTTCTTCATATAATTTACCAATAACTACCTTGAGACTTCGATTTTTTCCAAGTCTTCATCAATGTGTTAAATAGTATATAATTATGGCTGGTTCAATTCTTTGGTCTAATGCTACATTAAAAATGCATATAAGGTTTTAAGTTGTATAAAAGAATGTTTAAATTTGTGGTTAAAATTTATCTAAGCCGATCATTGAAATATAGGAATAAATTGAAATGTATGCAAAGAAACCATTAAGTTGCTTCAGAAGATGTAACAGACCTGAAAAATATCTGATTTAAAATGAAAAACTCGCAGCCTAAGAAAGGTAAAAACTATTATGTATAGGTAAAAGCGAAAAATATCAACTCAGTCCTAAATTTTGTTTTGAATCAGCCACGGAGCTCGACCAAAAGTTCCAAGTCTTGTTTCTTGCATTTGTGTTTGTCTTCCCGCTTTTGGATGTGCTGCAGATTTTATCTTTTGAATGACATCAGACGCAGAAAGCGACGATTAGTTAACATTTAATAGCGGAAATGTCAAGTCAGAAGTTTCTCCTGCTATCCCCAAAAGGATTGCTTTTGGGGATGGAACGAGATGCTGGATAAGTTTCGAGGCAAACCCTTCGCTGCGTACAGACAAATTTCTTTAAGAGCCTCATATTTCGGATAAAAGTTTAGCAAGCTGTTATACAGCCACCGTATCATTTTATTTTGAAGACGGGGTCATCCCAAAAGCAGAGGGCCTAGCCTAGGCTTCCTCCAGCATCAACATTCCGTGTATTCATTGCAATCCTTCACTGTATCCTTCAAGTCTAAGAAGGCCGCCTAAAGACAAACCAGAGCTGTCTAAGTCTCTCACAATTACATTCCTAAATGTTAATTCCCCCTTTGAAATTAAGAAATTTCCATTTGTTCGCACAATTTCGGTGAAACTTCTTTTCATTATTTGCTTCATAAGTCGCGACAGCGGTTTGAACAATGCCAGGCAAAGGCCTGCCGCATTTTGATTTACTAATTTTGGAATTTCAATGACAGCCGTGGATTGTTCAGATATAAAGTGAATTGCTTAAATGTAAGAATGAATGAATGAGAGTAAAAGCAATTTGTATTATCGTTTTAACTTTTTTTGTCTTCCTCTGTTACATGAAGCACCACGTATATATAATTTACTTCACTTCTTCGATGATATTTATTATTCGTTTAACGATCTGTTTTCAAACTTTTCAAAAATTATGTTCATTTTTACGAAAAATTACCTTCGGATCTCCGCATTGTGTCAAATCTTTTCAACTGCATCGTTCACTAACGATTCTTTGATACCAGCGAATGTTCAGAATACTGGGCCGATTGTAAAATAAGTCTTTCGCACTCTGAGATCTCGGTTATCCATGAATGATTTAAACCCAATCTGGATAATATTTTTATTGCATATCTTACCATATGATCTCTACATTACCGTGCTGTGATCATGCATCCGCAATATAGTAAAATATTCTCTTTCTCGCTAGGAATGTGGTTCTTATGTAGCATTATATAGTTATCTTCAAAAGAAATTTATAAATAGCTGTTAATATGATGTAAAAAATAAAAAACGTTTTAAAAAAAATTGATTTCATTTAATACTATCAGCTAGGTTAAGTATTCAGCAAATTTATTTGCATTAAGATTTATTATTATGAATCGTAGCGTTAAGCCCGAAATCCCTTAATAAATTATTAGTGAAAGTTTTTAAGTTTTGTAAATTATTATTTTCTATTTATGTCGTTTGTTAATCACTAACTTAACTCATCAATAACCGTACTTCACACTGTTTTCGATATTAAAATCTTAAATGGTTTTTTTTTTTAAGATATCGCAGTGAGGTAAACGTAACCGTAATTCAAAAGCCCTGAACGTTTTGGAACTAATGTCTTGAATAAGAGGGACTTCAATCGTTTCTAATGAATATTCTTGCTAAATATTCTGTATTAACTATAAAGATGTAAACAGAATTAATGGCAGCAAGTTATCAAACATGTCTTGAGACAAAAATTTTTATTTCATAAAAATCAGATTTCTTAATATAATTTGAAAAATTACTTCCTGTTGTTAACGTAACAAGATGCAACATTTATTAATTTTTTTAGGGATATTAGTAATTCTGTTGCAGCACCCGAAAATGTTGGTCATTTCTCTTACAGCCAATAAAATTTATTTTAAATCGTATTTTCCGAATTCGCGCATTATGTTTCGTAACTTCAGGAATGTTGACTATGAAAATGTTTCATAAAAGGATTTCTGTCGAATCATGCAAAATCGTACTTTAATGAATTTTCAGCTTTTAAATAGAACCCTGAGGCAAAATCAGTTAACTTTGTTATATCGAATTTTATATATTACACTTATCATTTTCGCATAAAAGTAAGTAATCACAGCAAAGAATCTAAACAAAAAAAAAAAAAAAAGCAGTCCGCAACTTTTAGCAAATAAAAATCAAATTTTGTCCGAACTCAGATAAATTTATTGTACGTCAAAATAGTTTGTATCGTAATGTGCGACGAAAATTTTATCGAAGAAATTTATAAATGATTTGAAAAAAAGGAAGGGATTGTTTCTTCATATTTTAAAACTGTGGAATATCAATCAAGCTGTAAATATGGATATAAAAGGGAGGAGGATTTAACCGGGATTTAATGGGTTACAAAACGGTTTACGGAAAAATGAGGAAAACGGGAAAACTTCAGAAAACCTTTAAATTCACCAAGTGATTCTAATAAACCTCCCTCTCCCCTCCACCCTCCCCCCTCTCTTTGAAAAGTAAAAAATTTCATTCGATATCAATTTATTGGTATCGGGTTATTCTGACCTCTTTCTTAATGCCGCCTACATCAGGACTTGATTCGAATTCTTGCTGCCGCGTTGTGGAAATGTGACAAAGCTGCAGCCACAAGGGGCGAAACAGTGACAGATTTTAAATGCAGAAATTATCTTTTTAAGCGGAACCGATCTAATTGCGATAGCTTTGACATCAAAAACCGTTTTACTTTTTAGATTTGCGACCCAATTCACGGATCATGCGCTGCTTTCGGATGCATGGAAGAATCTAAATGCTTCCTTAATAAGTGAATGTAATTATATTTACCACGACTTTACTTTCATGAAAATGATTCCACACCTGAAAAAGGTTCGGCTCCGATACAATTCACATCAGCTCTTCGCGTAAAAATAAAATAAAATATCTACGATTTGCTCGCCCCGGTTTTTTAAGAATAAATCTTTGACATAAAATTGGGGGTAAATTATGTTTATCCGTTGTATGTGAATAATTTTTCTAAAACTTACACACCTTGTGATGTCATATCGAATAATTTAATGTTAAAATTCGGCATTTTCATATATATATATACATATTTGACTATAAAGTAATTCATTATTTTACTTAAAATTTTCTACTCTATCAAAAAATTATTAATGCCTTAATATCACGAAAGGGGTAAAGATATTTTCCCGAATAGATAATTAATTCTGTTTTGTTAAATACCATCGTTCGTTTTTTCTCCAGGTAAAAAAACAATTGTAGAAATTGATAAAAAGCCATAATTTTGTTTCGAAATTAAAGTATGATGGAACTGCTTTTTTTGGTTATTATTTATTCTTATTCTTAATATAAAAAGTAGGCTCCTTTGTCACTTTTTATATTTTGGTCACGCTATTCTGTTTCATGTTTTAACGCGTTTTCCTATTTATATAATGCGCCACATTTCTCTTTAATTTAAATTTATTCATTGAAAATTATTAATATGATAATAGTTTTCGCAGTTGCCTAATTTCATAGTGAAGTTTAATATTTTTTATGCCATTTTCATGTTCCCTATGTATATGATCGTAATTCCAATATTTTTTGTACTATTCCGATTCCTTTCTTTTTTTTCAAATTTTTGCATAAAGGGAACTTTATTACTTTATATAGGTTTTCCAATTAGTTTGCAAACAGTTTTTAATAAAATATCATGGTTGGTTTTTTAGTGAATGCAAATATAATGTGTGTGAGTGTGTATGTATATAACCTGATCAATTTTTACCTCAACACATACGCGGAAAAGGGTCGGCCCATCCTTTATATCTATTATTTATATTATCTGTCTTTCTCTCACATATTTATTACTTAATTTTCTTTTACGAAGCTACTTTGGATGCTTCACTTTTTTTAATTTATAAGTCTTTCATTCTCCATTTTATTAAGAGCTCGACACGAATGAAAGCCTAAATATTATGATATTCTGCCGATGAATTACATGAATAATATATAGTTAGAAACATCAATAGATTAGATAAATTAATATATCGGTTAAGCATGTTTAATTGAAATTAATCACTAACAGTTTTATTATGGAAATTTACTTTCCACAGTTAAATCCCCCGTTAACTGGCTACTACGTCTGAAGGAACGAATGAAAAGTAGATTTTTTCACATACAAGGTAAAGAGACTTACGCAATTTATAATGAGAGAAGTTGCAGATGAAAAGGGATCCGATTAAAAAAAAAAAAAAAAAAATCTGTGGAAAACAACTTGAAAGGAAAATTAGAACCTGTCCCTTGAAAGTTCCCAAAAATATCCAGAAAGAAGGAGCTTCTTTTAAAAAAAGTCGGAAAATTATATTCTTCGTAAATATAAGGAGTGAAAGAAAATTGCGGACAAAAGCAATTATTCGTAAAATCGATTAATCTCGCAATTTATATCGAAATCGGGAAAACGGAAGGAAGTTTTTTTTCTCTGGAAATGCAAATCTGGAGCATGTGGTCTTTTTTTCCTTTCCTTTTTTTCCTTTTTTATTTCACTCCCGAGATATTTACGCATTTTCGCCGCAGAAATCGTCTTCTTTTTTTTTTTTTTTGTCATCCTTTCCTCCAACCTTAAGGAAATTTAATGGAAAGCGAAACTTCGGATATAAATCTCGCGTTTTAAAGCAATTATCGAGAATTTTTTAAGGCGGACGTCATTTTAATAGATAGAATAATTTTTGGATTCCGATTGAAGTTTATCTAAAGATTTTTAGTTTTGAACTCTGAATATTCAAGCTCTTCCATTTCTGCAGAGATAAATTTTTTCTCTCATATAACATGGTCGGCTTATTAAGAAGGCATTGCCGAAGCTCCAGTCGATCCATATTTTCAGATACTGTCAGCTGATGGACATCTATACTGTAAGAAAAGTCTTTCTTTTTCTTTTTACAACTATCTTATAAGGTTTTTCATGTTTATTTGCACCATTTTTATGCGAAAAAGACGAAAAAAAAACCGTTTTCATATTAAGGGAAGGTTGAATTCCTTTATAACAGTCATAAATAAGCTTTGAAATATTGCAAATATACGTTTCGCTTAATAGATTCCAAATTAATCAAGATGTTATCTACATGTTCGATAATATAAAAAAAAATTGATTTCTTTCATTAATATTGACAAAACTAACTTACCGTCGTATGGGTAAGTAATTTCCTGCAAAATCGTACTTATAATTCGACAAAACATTTATCTGCTAGCGGTAGCTGTTTGACTTTTTTTTGATTTTGACCTATTTAAAGTAGCTACCATATAAACGCGGAACCTGGTTTAACGATCATTTTCGTAGGTAAAGAAAGTTTTAGCTTAATCACTGAAACGTTTCACATGTTTCTAAGTTCGCTGCACATACAGTCTTTCGCATTACCTCGCTCCTCCACTTTTTCCGAAGCATTTTCCTGCGCGGTTTTCCGTGAAAAGAAATTGTTATTCTTCTCTACAAGGCAACCCAGAGTTGAAGCTATCCTTGAAATGCCCCCATTCGAATCCACAAAGATTTCGATTACATTATTTGGAAATTTTGAAAAGCTCTCGAAACAATGGACCTTAGCCATTTTCATTTATTCTCAAACCCTAGGAAAACATTTAGACGAGATTAAGAGATGGGAACTTTATAGACAAAGCTTTTCTCTGTCTCTTCCCTCTGACTTCCTCTATTTAGCCGGAGCCTTTTATCTTCACAACGGCAGCGGTTAAAAGGATCTTCGCTCAAGTTATTTCTTCCGTTTTTAATTTTTGTACACGCAAAAATTTTAGATCAGAGTCGAAGACGTAAAAATTTTTAGATATTTAAATTTTCATTTGAGAAGTAATTTAAAAATGACGGAATCTGTAACAGGATGATCCGTCACATCTTTCCCTTTTTTTCTATCTCTCTCTTGTATTAAAATAATTTACGGACTGATCATACGCCTCGTGCTCAGGTAAATGGAATGCGCGATTATCTTTCTCTATATTGTAATATAAATATACATATTAAGAAACGTTTGGATTACTTAACGCGCAAGAAATTTGGCATATCGACAAGTTGATGTTCTTCGTCACTCAACCAAGTTTTACATATTGATCTTCGAAAAAGACAAAGCTACACCAATTTATGATATAATAACATGAGTTTGTGAAACAGAAAAACTACCGTCCCTTTTAATAACGTAGAAACTTCTTTGAAAAATTATAGTTTATCACATTTGTTCTTATTTAATAATTCTAAATTTTTTTTTTTTAATGAATCCAGTAACTCGCATAAAAATTTTCATGTTTTCCATAAGTAGATTAAATTTTATCAAAAAAGAAACAAAAAAAAAGAATTAATCTCTTACGTGTGAACATCATTTATGATTTTATTTAAAATTACATTTGTTAAAAAAAAAGGAACGTTGATTAATGTAAAGAAAAAAATCTGTTTATATTCTCATTGTTTTAATGAACAGTTTTTATAAACACGTGTTTGATGACCATACTACCTTTCTGCCAGTACGACTGCTTATATATTGTTGTATATATTATTCGTTTACATATTTCCATAATTATCGTAGTTATGGAATTTTTCGTAATATGGTCATCTTTGAAAAATTTCCAACAAATGTTATACAAAAATTCTTTTTGTGATTACAATTAATTTTTTTTTTGTAATACAACATCGTGATGTTATTCAAGTACAAAGAAATGTTCATAAATGTGAGGATGCACGTAGCTTGTTTTGTCTGCCGTTTTTTTTTTTTTTGAGAATGGCTTTTCAGCCTTTTTTATTCTTGCTCAACATACAATCCTATATTTATATAAAGGAGGATAATATCGGATACTTCCGTGGGTTCTGCTTTCTTGCTTTCGTATTGTGAGGGGTACAGCGATTCTTTTTTATTTTTATTTTTTATTTTTGTTCTTTACTTGCCTTTTTTATTTATTTATATTTTGTGATTGTGAAAGAGTAAAAGCTGTAAACTGGTAAGTCACATTTTCTCTTACTACTGATGAAGCCAATAAATCGACTTCATTATTTTGCCAGATATTTTCTCATTCTTTATCTTTTTTATTTTTATTTCATTTTTGCTCATTTTCGTTTTCAATTGATGAGTGGCTGGTGAGACTGTTTTTATGATTAATATTATTGCTATGTCATGTATAAATATTTATATCTATTTTGTAATTGAAATTGCTTTATTAATATCAATCAAAAAAAGCAATAAATAAGTAAGAAACACATTGTTAAAATTATTCACTTTTGTCATTTTGTAACTTTTTTTTTTTAAATAAATATACGTATACAAAAATACCCATATTATGTAATCCGATAAGTTGAAATTTACAATATAAAAATATAAATTTACAATATATGAAATATAAACCTGTTTATAATTTTTTATTCATTCATTTTAGGTCTCTGAATTTTTTATTTTTATTTTGTTTAATTCTGAATCTTCTCGTACATTTGTTACAGAAAATTTGCTAATATATATTCCACATAATTGACAGTTTCTATATTTGTTAATATTTCGCATTGCATTGAACTTAGTAATACTATCACTTTCGGCACCCAATTTAAGATTGCTAGCAAATTCAGAATCCATTCCTTTAATTAAAATTGATTGCATTTCAAATAAAATTTTATAATCTTAAATATATCATGTAACCAAATTACAGATATTATGAGTAAAATATTCTGAGTTTGATTTTATATTGCTATGGAATGTCGTTCTCTATGATGTTACAGTTAGAAACAATGGAAAGTTGTTCCTTTGTTTATAACAGTGTTGGAAATACTTATATATGTATTCGTATTTATTCACTTAGAAATTGAGAATCAAATTAGATTACATAATTTTGTGCGAAATATATATTATTCTTTTGTTAAGGAAAGCAGAATTGTTCGCGAGTTTTCCAAAAGAGTAAAAGACCCTGACGATCCTTTTCATTGGATAACCGAAATTCTCTCGAAAACAGTCACTATAATCTGCACACTTTTCTGTCGATATCGCCTGCTCTTTTTATTAAACGATAAAAATCTTAAAATTTTTGAATATTTTTTTAACCGTAATATTAGAGAAACAAAATGAAAAATCCTTCTGCTTTCTCGCATATATTCATAAACGTTTTCTTCAACGTTCGCATATCTTCGTTGAACATTAACCAACCCTAATGTAATATAACTGTGAAATTTATGTTTAGGGGTGACATTTTGCAGTATTACTAGGCCAAGGACTTGTGCTCGCGATTCCCCTACAAGGTGTCACCCTGGTGTCGTCACTGGTAAGCCCATATACAAAAGCTATACAATTTTTGACCGTAATAGATTAGCCTAGCCCATATGTTTAGACTGAATGCCTTTTAAAAATTAATTCTATAAATAAATACATTATAGAAAATAGTTTTATGTACAATATAAATATTCCGTATTTTCCAATTTAAGTAAATGGCTTAGTTTTATCATCAACATGTTGTAGTAATATAAATCTCTTCTGGGAGTAGATTTTTTTTTATATCTGTACAAATGTGATCATAATATTTTGTTAAATGTTCTCCTCTAAAAAATTTTTGTAGTATAGCCCTAGTGGTTCTAGTTAAATAATATTTAGGTTTTAATGAATATGATATGAAATCATGAATTTAACAAATTCAAGATAGTAATACCATCATTTTTTCTTGTTTAAGATATTTTATTCCTTTCGTATAATATAAATTTTTTTTGCAGAATAAAATAAAATTTTAAACGTCGGGCATATCTTTTTAATATTTCCCCAATCAATTTTGTTTCATTGAAAATCTCATTTCAAAAATAAATTACACATTTTAATGTCTCTACGATTATTTGCGTGTATGGATATTTTCTCTTATCTTTCCTCATCTTTGGTTCGCAGTTAGTATTTCGTGCATCCTCTTTGTATTTTAATACATGCGCCTATTTAAAAGACGTTTGCTAAAAAATGTCCACCGTTTAAGTTTCGCATCATTCATAAGACGTCTTTATCTGGATTTTAATGTAAAAAATGATAATCTTTCATCAAAATATGGCCAAATATTTAAGTTGTATTGTTCATTATCCCCAACGAGCAAGCTGCTTGATAAATTTTGATAGAATTTGGTGAAATTACAGAACATCATTTGCCAATTTTCAAATGCATTATAATTTTAAATTTTAAGGCATGCTGTATTTTTTTATTTTGTTATTTATATGCGATAAATTTATTTTTTCACGGGAACCAACTTGATTTAACGTTAAAATGAAATATTTTCCGAATTTTGTTTTCGGCATCCATTGATTGATTTTAAATATAATCCGTTCATTATTCGTTAAATCCACCATTAAGCCTTAGTAACTTTCTGAAATTATTATTATTTTCTTATTTTTTTAAGGTTAATCTGTTTAAGTTTAACGTAAAAATGACGGTGTTTCAAGACAGAGAAAGTTAATTTAAACGTAGGATATAAAACGTTTATCCAGCGTTTCCTTCTTTTATTGTATGGCAATGAAGAGGAAACTCCGAATAAAGAGACTTGATCCTTGTAGAATTCAAATTTAATCCAAAGTTTGCCCATTAAAATGATTTTCGCTTAATTTCTTGTCCATTTGTTGTCTACATGGCGCGCTTAAATAAACGGGACAAACGACTGCATTTCCAAGCACGAATGATTGTTCCCTGTTAAACTACAGCTTTAAAGGGATGCTGCGGCAGCCGAGAGCGGGATAAGGGAATTTAATGCACTCCTTCTAAGTAAGCACCGATCCCGCGGGAGCGGTACAATCCACATTCGCTACCCATTGCTTCGCAAATTGGAATGTAACACTTACAGCACAGAGATTTTATACAGATATAAATAATTGTTAACCGCCGCAACCGCTGCTTTTCTAACCTGACTCCCCCGTATAATAATTCATGTTGCTCCGTTTTAATTCCTTAACTCCCTCCTTACCAAAACGGCAAGTAATTGCTACTTTATTTCTCTTCATAATCGTTTTAACTCGTTTTACCTCTGAAAATAAGAAAGATAAACGATCGTTCGGACCGTAAGGTTTCGCATGAAGAATATAAGGCACACGCCATTCATCTCTGACAAGTAAATACTACATAATACCGTCCGCGGTTTAAAAATGATGAAACTATGAAAAAATAGTTCAAATTTTAAAAGTGTGAAAATATGAAAAAGCAAAAAAATTAAAGGGAGATTAACCATTAATACATAGATGAAGTTTATTCGGAAATAATTTTTCTCTGACAAATTTGAAATTTTTTAAAAAAGACAAATTTCACCGTAGAACATTATAAGCGAACGCACGTTTACGAATAATAAAAACAAATTTAGATTCTTGCATTTATTGGGAACAATCGAAAGACATTAATATAACTTTTTTCTGTTAAACTCATTTAAGCTTGCTCTATGCCTTCTTCGTCAATTTTTTTTTCAATTTCCAAAACAAATTCTTCTAACTGGGTATACGGAAAGTGCCAGATAAGCCAAGGTTCTAAATGAGTACCCAAACCGAACCGAACTTCTTAACGGAAGCAAAAATACAAAGTCCAGCACACATCGCATTTGTAAGGCGTATTTCTTTAGCAAGCATTTACATATAAACGTCCCTCGGGGATGAAGAAGGCACATTTTTTGATTAAGTAACGTCCTGATCCCAATTTTCTACATTAATCGCTGTTCTCCTGTGACAGTTGAATTTGGATTAAAATTTTTAAGGCAAGGTAAAAACGATCCTTGGATCCCTTCGTCCGCGCTTTATACCTTCGAAAGGATACCCCTCGACAGAATATTTTCCCTTTGGAAGCATATTCCTGTCCAGTGACCGTGGATCCAAGGTAGATAACTTCTAAACTTTGTTATATAAGAGACGATTTCGCTTCGCTGTGCAAACAAATTTTTATGCTCCGCTCATGTGTCTTGTTATTGCCATTTGCGAGATTTCATTCATTCGGAAAACTTGTAAATCAAAAATTATTTTTTTTTATAATAATCTATTGCTAATATCAACTTATATAAAATTTTTTACCCCATTTTTTTTACCCTCTTTCCTTTATGTTTATCTGGTGGTGCTCTAAAATGACCCAAAAAATAATGAAATAATTAAGATGCAAATTGCTGTTATTTCATTTATAACTCACTGATTCAGTTGAGTTTATCACTTGAAGCGGGTTTTCTTTTTTAAAACAGTTTTCAGATGAGAATTATGAATATTTTCGCTTCATAAAATTCTAAAAATGGCACAAAGCTATTTTATTTTAATATATTTTTGCTTTATCTTCCTTTAGCCAATAAAAATTATCAAGCCCCTCATTTTTCTTTTGAATTTAAATATTTTGCCATTTTTTTGTTGCTGGAAACGAACCTACATAACGCATATGTTGGAATTGATAGAGTTGCATTATTTCCCCCCCCCCCCCCCCCCCCCCATAAAGAGTGCATTTATGATCGACGTCTGTCACTCCAATCGCTGGAATAAATTCCAAAATTCTTTCTCATGTGCTTTTTAAAAATGTTGAATTTAGCTGATAAAACCGAATACGATTTGAAAATTAGAATACACGACCCGGTATTAAAAGCATGTACATCACGCAAGACTGATCGATAACCGTATTCAGTCGATACCAATTCAATTTTCTGCCTTTCTTTTCACGCGTTCCAGGACAGCCTTCGCAGAAAGTGAACGATTAAGTACAGGAATAAACCGGAGCAATTTAACCGAATGATTTGCAAACCGGAGCGTTTTTTTTTCTTTTTTTATTGATCAACTGGTTTAACATTATTAATTCTTTCACAAATACTCTTTACACATGTGTAGCACTCTAACATCAAATGATTCTACTTACATACGGTTTCTATTATAATAAAATTTAGGAAGTTAATGTTGAATTTCCCTCCTTGCTGGAACACTTTTAAGGTCGTGGAAAATATTCGCTTTGTTTTTATCCCCCGGTAGACGTTAAACATTAATTTGTCGCGTATGCGATTAATATTATTTACGGTGCTCCACTCTCTGTGGGCTAATGTCATAATTTCGAAAACTTAAGTCAATAAATGACTTTAAACGCCTAAATGCCCTGTCAGTTTTTCTTAAAAAAAAAAAAAAATTAAAAATAAAAATAAAATAAAATTTCTGGAGAATCATAGAACTAAAGTTACTTATTAATGAACAAATTTTTTTATATCATTGTATCCCGATGTAATAGTTTCACGTGAAAGTTAATGAAATAAAATAATGGAGTAAAAAATTGGACGATTTAATCTAAAAACACGAATCAAGTAAAATAATTCGAAAGCACGAGAAAAAAAAAAATATGATGGAAAACGTTGCATATTTTCTGCACCCTCGTAGCTCAGTTATTTAGATGCTTTAATCCTTTTTGACAATTCAAAATAACATTCAATTCATTCAAGATATTTTCAATTTTTACTTTTTTTTCGTATCCATGTTCAGTTTATGGTTTTGAATTGTACAATGGAAATCACTTTGGTTTATTCATCATTTTATATATTCAGCCTGAAGCCCGGACTGTCAGTGTATCAATGAATTTATAAAAGTGGAATATATATTTTCGCATCTAAATGTACATGAAAATTAAAAAAATAAAAATAAATAAAGAGAAGATAAGGAAACTGGGTTTTTCTTTTTTTTTTTTTTTCGGTCAATTCAGTAAAATCAGAGCACCCATCCACGAATCGGAGAAACTAAGAATTTGAAAGAAATTATGCAGGAAAATCGCGATTAATATTAGCGCAAATTAAGAAAATTAAGATCTTACACAACGGGAAATTAAAAACTTATAATTCCACATTAAGTATTTGGCCGTTTCTGCGGATTACAGAGCAAAGCATTACTAGAAAATTATTTTTTCCTGCCTGGGAAAAAGTAATTTAATAGCTTTTCTCGTTGTAGAAAATCCCTCCGATACACGAAATTATTATATCTAAAGTTTAATTGTGTGTAAATTGATTGTTACAAAATTTATGTCGTATGGTCGATCGAAGTATGAAAAATGAATTTTTTTTTTCAGCGGTGATATTAGTTACAACTTGAACGTACGACACGTATTAAATACATTCATATCTTCAGGAACATATATCTTAGTAATCATTTAATATAAAAGCAATGCTTTAATAAGTAATTACATTCCTTTCTATCCCGTTATTAAGCGATTTTTACCTGTAGTTCAATTGAATCGATAACGAAGCTTTTTGCTTGATATATTTTTATTAGAAGCCTCGATCAATCTTCGAACATTTCCACATTTAAACCAAGTACTCCGCAGCGGCAGCTTCTTTTCTTTTTTTTTTCTTTTTTTTTTTTTTTAAATTCAGATTATGTGCATTTCTTGTATGTGTGCTTTGAATTTACAGTGTTCCTTGAACAGCAGCTTCGATTTACTAGCGCGGACGGATGCAAGAAACGGCACGGATGCTGTCGCTCGGAGCGTTGCTGTTCTGTTCAAGGGACTTTCGGAAAAGGTTTATTGGGGAGGGAGGGGGAGTGGGGGAGGAGCGGAAGAAAAGGAGAAAATGAAAATGGGGAGGAAGCAAAGGAAACAAAAGTTGATACTTTTTTTGAAAATGGATTGGAGAACTGCGAAGAAGCGATAACGGTGGAAGCAACCCCCGGCAGAGCGACAGAGACATTCGTATCAGCACCGATTAAAGAACTCTGTTCATTATGTGGGATGCAAAAAACAGACGAAAGAAAAGAAAGAAAAACGGTTTGAATTTTTTTTTTTTTTTTTTTTTTTTTTAAATGAAAAAATAAAAATGAAAGAATTTTAGATTCATGCAAGTTCTTAGTTATTTAAAATTAGTTTGAAATTGTTGTCTATTAGATTATTTTACATGCAAGATGAGTAGGAAAATTTTTGATGGAATAGTTCTTTAGCGTAGTTAAGATAACTGCGAAGGTTTTTTTTTTTTTATTACATAAAAAAATTTTTAATTTTAACAAAATGTGTTTTCACATCCGACAGGAAGAATGGCACAGTTAAATTTAAACAGTTGGCATAGCCCTGGAGATTTTATTAGAATTTTCCCCGGGATTACGGTTAGCAAGAAGGTTAGCAAACGTTGAGCTTAATTTGAATTTAAAATTACTTTCCTCTTCTTCATTATTCTCAATTAATGATTAAAAGAAGTGAAGCAGACTTTGCTATTAGAAGGATAAGAATATTTCACTGATGACATCGCATTTCTCCGTTAATTCCCAAAATGCTGACGTTTCAAAATGCTCACCCTGCTCCAGGGCAATTCACCTGAAAAATTAATGTCATTGTATATTCATATAAAAATAAATGAATTGGAAGATCGCTATTAAAATATCAATTATCTAGAAAATGTCATTCTACAGCACTGCGTCGATTAATTGGAAGAAAAATATATCTATGTGTACACTCACACACATGCACATATATATATATGTTTCATGTTTTTGTTTTATTCGTTCATTCAGAAGTGTTGGCACAACAATTTCAGTTTTAAAAAAGCAACCTTTTATTTAAATAGTATCCTTTATTTTTTTCACACTTATGTCGACGTTACCCACATATTATTAGATTAGCAAAAGGAGCCATAACAATAGTACATACTAGAATATCATTATGTGGCTTCTCCTAACTTCAAACGTAATTTTTAATGAAACTCTTTATTAATAAAATCATAAATTTTAAATATAATGTCCGTTCAAATGACCGTGATTGAACACAAAAAAAGACCAACATATGATATTGTCTAAAGCACTAGAAAATAAGTTGTTTGTAGATATATATATAAAATGGCATTATTTTTCAAATCTATATACATACACTAGATTGTCGAAATTATTCTAATATTACCAAAATAAGGAATTAATTGAAATCAGTTTTAACTTTTAAAAAAAATTATTTAGAAAAAAAATACTTTTACAATATTGATTAGAATACTCACACGTATTCATTAAAATTTCAGTATGAAATACAATATTCTTCAGCAGATCTCATTCAAACTTTTGATTCTTTCATTCAGTCATATCTTTATATCCTAAGTTTATATACTAATTAAATATTAGTACTTGTATGAAATTATATGATAATTGATATTTGTTAAAATCTATAATTAATTATGTGGTAGAAAGATTTGTATTGGTAAAGTAGATATTTAAATTTTTTTATTCATAAAATTTATTTGGCATCTCGAGGTTTTTATAATTTTTGCCTACCTTTGTCAGGTTTATATAATTAGTTTCGAGGACTTACTATATATGATGAAATTAATGATACATTGCATTTAGCCTTGGTAATAAATTTTCTTGAAGTATGGTATTGGGTTAATAGTTAATTATATAGTTACTTCAAAATAAAAATTATATATATGTATATCTATTTGTATATACTAAAATTATATGTAAAATAATGCTTTTTTCAATGATAATAGATAGAAGTCTTTAAATCTAGTTCACGACAATCATTTGTTGTAATATTGATGTGCGAAGTAGATTCATATAAAAGCATATTTTTAATGTTTCACGTAACACTTAATATGAATATATTTACTAGAAATAATTTTATGTTTATATAAGAAAAATAATAAATTATTTTATATGCCATCAAAGTTTATTATAAATATATATATATTGTTCCGGTAAGATGCAAAATTCTTTGAGTTAAATTAATGTGCAAATTAAATATGCATGTCATTGAAAATCATATGAATAAATATATATGCTTTTATATACATATTTTTCGATAATTTAAACGTAGGGATAACTTATGAGTTAATATATATTTACCTTACATTTATTTATAGTATATTTTAGAAATAATTTCAATATTTGGATGTTAATAATTAAATTTTTCTTTAAAATTAAAGTTTTATATGTTATTATTCTTGAAGTTATGATTTATAGTTTATAATTCATCGTGCTTATTCACGATTATATAGTAATTAATTATTAGTTATTTATGTAGGTGTGAAAGGAAAATATGTGTGAATGTGAGTTAAATTTTTTTATTAATTTCCTTTGTAGTTGTTTTTTTTAGTCTTCATTTTTCTAAATGTATATAAAAATGTAGAAACGTAGAAAAGAAAAAATATTAGCAGATTTATTTTTCCAAATAACCTAGTCGAAAATTAATGAAAATATTATTCTATTACCGTTCTAACAAGTGTTTTTAAGCAAAAAAACATCATTGCGAAATAATATGGCAAAGTCTGCGTTTGTAGCTTATCGATCTTTAGAGAATTCCATTATACGATGGGGCACCATTGATTTGAATGTTACACACAATTGTACTTGTCTCTCCTCCATTTTGCATATTCATCATTTGAGTGTTATACAAACATCACATTTTGATGCTTTATCCTCTATTGACGGTGAAACTTTCGTGAGGAAGAAAAAAAAAATTTTTTTTGTCCAACACGTATTTCTCTTTAAATTCATTAAAAACGTACAATTTTTGAAGTCAGTCCCATAAATAAAAATTATTTTACATTATTGTGAAATTTCGATGTCAGACAAGGCTTGTTGAAAATTAATTTTATTATTTAAAACCGTGCGTTACAGTCTTTTAAAAGCGATTAAATGATGATAACTCATCTCTTTCTCTTTCTCAGTTAACTCTTCGCAATTAATGTTAATTTGTTTTATAAAACGTAATAGGCAGAGTGCGAACAGCAAAGGTAGTAAACGACAACAATAAATCATACGCGATTTTCCTTACTTCGGCGGGCGATTCCTCGTTCCGTGAATGGGATCGTCTTCTTTTCAGGCGATGCATTTGAAACAATTATTTAGAAATAAAAATACAAACTGGAAGACGACTTCCTTTCGGATTGCGCCTGGAAATATGGTTTTGACTCCGTACAGCAACAGCCGCAATTCCTCATTTTCCCTGTGACACAGGGAGAGGGAGAAAGGGTTGCAACGCGGAGACGGTCTGAGATTGGTTGTGCGTTGCCTTAAAGCGAAAAAGTCCGGTTTCGGATTTCAAAACAAAGTTAGCGAAAGAAAAGAAGAACAAAATAAATGCACAAATTTCGAAAAACGATTAGAATCTTTGCTTTTTTAAATTCGGGCGTTTCCATTACCTTTGGTTAGCTTATGCGTTCCCGGTTTAAGTCGAAATCGAAGGGATTTTCTTTACTCCCCACATCCCCTCCGATAAAAGAAAATAATCATAATTTTACAACCAGGAATGCCAATTATGTCGAATATGCAAATGCATCATGCAAAGGCATGAAAATAATATTCTTAAGCCATTTAACAATCTTATCCGAGGATCTATAAATGATTAAAAGACTTGTGTAACAGAAAAAATTCCCCTAATTCCATAGATTTAAATTACGAGTATGGCCTGGCACATCTGAATGTTTTCTTTTTTATTTTTTTTTTTCCTTATTCCTTCGGGGATAATTTTAATGATTTTTTGCGCTGTTGGGTTTTCCTGTTCCTAAAGCTTTCATTGCCTTTCACAAAACAATTAAAAAAAAAATTACGGAATTCGCATTACAATGTTTCAGAATTTCTGCAGAGCCAGCACTGGTTTAAAGGTGCAAATTCAGTTTTATAACCATTGAAATTAGTATCGGATTTTTTTTTTGTCTCGTTCCAGTGCAGAAAATATTTCATATAAAAACCTCTGCTTTACTGGACAATGAAAAATATTCGATAAAATCGGACAATAAAAATAATTCGATAAATAAAAAATCGGTTTTTTTCCTTTTTTTATTTAGTTCAGGCCTCTGTTTCTTCCTCGGAGATATGTTTTTAACTTTTTAATTTTATTATGTGCGAGAAATAAACTAATACATTTGCAAAAATGAGGCTCTAAAAGTGCCATACACTTTTAAAAAAAATTCTGCATTTTTTTTGTCTTTTTGTTGTAGAGGGAAAAATTATTTTGCAGTTTGTGTATTGCATGTTAGAAATAAAATTTCTTAACTTCTTTATTCATTAATTGAAGTTCATCCAAACTTTTAAACTTTGAACTTCATTTCTTCGCAAAATGTAATCCTATAATGTACTTTTTATATTCTTTTCTCTTCCATGGGTTTTTCTGCTTGCTTCTTTGTTATTTCAATCTATCTCGCTTTCATTTTCTAAAAATACATTCCGATCATTTATGTCAGCAGCCTTTCGTGAGCCTGCAGCAACCGCAGACGACTGCGATCGTTGCCCGGTTGCGAACGCACCGGTTTCATTGGAGCTCTTTCGAAAAGAGAATCCCCTGCCGACCCGCAGGTCCTTTAGGTGGGACTGACATTGTGACCCGCGATTAATGCTGTTGCCAAAGGAGATTTCGACTGAAAATTCATTTCCATTAAAATATAAATATTTCAATATGAATAAATTTGATGTAATTTATGATGCTCCGAGAAACGGACATATTGGTCAGGGATCATTCATAACATCCGAGGACTCGGGAATCATTTCTCATGTTCCGATCTGGGAGGAAGATGAGAGGAAAAAACGAATTCAAATGAATTTCATAGATTTGCGAGATGGGAAGCTTAAATTTATGGATGCTCTCTTTGGAATTGATTTCTATAATTCACTCTTTATGCCGCCGGATAAGGTATCAGATAGGATTCGTTTTCGTTCCTTATCGTCTCCGAAACCTCTTCGTTTGTCTGCTGATGTCGTTGCATCAATCAGTTTCCAGCCCATAGAAAATCCTCATATCAGCCGGGCTATCATCCACCTCTCGAAGAATATTATTCCCAGCATTTTCTTCGCCCCTTTTCAGGTCGAAATATCATGAAGAGAAAAGCCCTGGAGATTATTCATCGAAAATGATATTCAACTGAAGAATTAAATTTTAAAGAGGTTCCCTGCATTTGTTTCACTAAATTTAATTAATGCATTTTAACCATTCTGCCTGTTTTTTGCTAGATTTCGGCGTGTAGAATTTCCCAAAATACCTGCCTGATTTAATCCCGGTGATTTTTGTGAATTATCTGCCTTTCCGAAGGACTGTTCTATTTGTGTGAAATATTTTGATTTTGTTCGTCGGCGATCCTCTAATCTGCTTCGGTTCACTTAATTCATTTTATACATACGTAAATGTCCATGTATATATTTTTAGTTTTGCGTCCGCGATGCTTCTTTTTATTTGTTAGCTCTTCTGCCCTTTTACTCTCTGAATATTTTGATGTGGAACATGCGTTGGTATTCTGTGCCGTTTCGGGCAAAGGATTTAAATTTCTCGCCGAGGGGCACGAACATATTGCCTGTGCGAAAACCTTGAATACAGTACCATGCTTTGCTGGAAAAAAAAAAAGGTTCAATTATATCATGCAGTTTATACTCCATAATTAAATTCGAATATCGAGGGACAAATTTCCAGTACGATTGCTGATTTCACATTTTTCCGCCCCTCATAATATGTGCTTCTAATAAAAAAGTGTTATTCCCGATCAACAAAAAAAAATTTATTTGACAGTTAATAAATATATTTGTCCAAAAAAAAAGGAATTGGTTCTCTGTCATTTTCCAGTTTCATTGTAGAGCCACTTGTTTTGTAATTTTTTTTCTAATTTAAAATATATATTTAGTCAGTAGAAAAGTTTAAATTTAAATAAGCATTATGAAATAAAAATAAATTGAATGGAAATAGGTATAAAGCTAGTTATCCAATTTAAACCAAAAATTTACATTCAAAGGAGTAATTTAAGCCAACTATATCAATTTTGCCTACACCAATTCAGAGATTGTTTTATACGGAAAATATACCTCCCTATTGTAATGGATATTTTTGCGTGTTACGGGCAATCTGAATTGTTCTTATGATAAATTGATAAAAAGGTTTTTACGAAAATAAGCAATTAATTTATATCAAGGTTGATAGTAATAGGAAAAAAATTTTGTAGTTGAAACTTTTACGTAGGATATTAAAATGTGAATGAGAACATTTAAGCATATATTGATAAATTAATATTAGTATATTATAGTATTTGACGGTTAAAAGTATGTTTAATTGCATTTGCAATGTTTTTATTGTCAGCTTTTAGTTTTAGGTTTTAGACTAACCTTTCCTCAAAGAAAAACAATATTTTTTGTTGCTTCCAATTTCCCATTTAGTGCTAAATGATTCGCTCTTACTTCTTATAGTCAAACGCTTAAATATCAGATCTTAATATTTTTGACTAAATTGTCAGAACCTATTTGTTTAAAATGAAAGCTTCTAATCCTTCAGTTGATCGAAGCTGTTTTTATCCATTATTCAGCGATAAAATAATTCAAATGAAATGTCTGCAAATGGGAGGAAGTATAGGAGAGCGCCGGGATTAGACGCAAAATTATTATTGTTAGACTCATTTTTCATAAATCAAAATTAACAACATATATTTTCTTTTCTTTTTGAGGTTTATCAACCTCATTATGCAAACGATATGTATTTATTAATTATTGGGTATTTTGTTCTGTCGTATTTTCCTTGGAGGTGAATTTTAAAAGTGGCAGTTTTATCCATTATCCTTTACAGAATAAGTCATCCTCTGCTGAAAATGAAGTTTTGACTTTCTAATCCGATTGTGCAAATTTGTAATGAGATTAATCAGAGAGATTATAGTCAAAATGTTAAGTTCCAAAGAGCTGTGCAAATGTGGAGATTCGCGAAACTTTTTAGCATACTAATGACTAATTTCTCTCTCGCCTTTACAAACAAAGGGGTCTTTACTTGGCTTTCCATTATGATTTATTTTGACTAATACAACAATTGAACAGGATCATTTGGCTGTTTTATCCGTTCTTTCGGTTAGTGGGTTTCGCTTCGAATTTTCAAATTTGGTTTCTCATCTCCGGATTCAAGGGGATCTCAAAATTTTGATGCTTTTTTCCTTTCTCCTCCACGAGGATTTTCACAATAATTCTGGTGCATCTCCAATTCCACGGCCAACGCTTCATGGATGATCAGTCAATGTATTTGTACTGGAAATTACGTGAAAATGCATTGCAAATGAGATATTCTAATTCTTAGCATGTGCGATTCAGGTTGCAGAGCAAAATACCCATTTTTTGATGCTTCCACTGTTGGCTTTGCCCTTTTTCCGAATCGAGTCCCGAGATAAAATTTTTTGTTCACCGATTTTTGATCGTTCATTATTTATTTTCCGTTCACGAACAAAATTGGACATTGCTGCCGATCGAGAATGAAAATTCAATATTTTAGTCTAAATTCAATCAACGTATGCGCAATATAACAAAGAGAAGTCCTCCCTGATGCAGCTATCATTTCCTACATAACCAGTCTACTGTTATACTCTTAAATGTGTTTGACATTAGAGTAAAAAATTAAACTCGTATAATTCACGCAGACAGTGTATCTCCGTGTACTTTTTTCAAACTTGCGCCTTAACTAAATCATTAAGAAGATAAAAATGAAAAAAACCCAAATTTAAGGGGCTCTTATTAACAAAAATGTTATGTTTTAAAAATAATTTTATTTTACCTATACTTTTTTGAAATATTAGTTTCATTTATTTTAAATTATATAACATAATCAAATAAATTATTATCGGAATGACTGCCATGTTCATAAATCTAATTTATTTCAATTTATTCAATCTTTGTTTTTAAGTGAAAAATATAAATGTTCATATATATTTGTACATATATGTTAGAATCTCGTATAAAATAACTTACAAATGAATAATTCTTGAAAAATTTTCGTTTTTTTTTGAAGCATGAGAACGTTTTAAATTATATTGCTATAATAATAACTAAATTGTTTGATCAAGACCCAAATTTTTAAGTGTTAAGTAGGTTATATTTTAGTTTTAAAATTAAAGTTTGTTTGCTCATTTCACATTTATTAATTAAAGTTTAATTAGTTTTAACATTTTAACATCTGTTCATTGAAGGTAATTTGGTGCTGATCAATTTGTTTTTGACGAATCTAATTCAGTTCTATTAAATTTCTTTAAATGTTCTTCTGTGAAATTGCATGAATAACTTTTACTGTCTCTGCATGTATTTGTAGCCGATCTGTGGAACTGGTGGTGGACGGGATTCTTATGGACTTTTCGCGATAATCTTTGGGACCTTTTCCCACTGATTGATATTTCTTAATGCCAAATTGAAAGGAAAATTGGGAATCACTAACAAAAAAAAAAAAAAACTGCTGAGAATTTTGGAGAAAAATAAATTATTATTTTCTTGCTTATCTGCTCTTTTTCTTTCTCAATGTATAATAATAACAACAGTATGCTAGTCGTAACTGGACAAGAATCGCTTTGACGAATTAACAATGTTTGAAATTAAATTTAAAAAAAAAAAAAAAAAAAAAAAGTGAAATCCCGATTTTTATCTGATTACAATTTGGCTTTCCGTAGGATACCCAGGGTACAGCTACTTTCCTACCCCATCCGCCGCTAGTACCACACCAGCAGCCACCACAGAACGATCGAGCTACGAGTATACGGGTCTCCCGCAACAGAACGGCCCACCTCCTCCGAGGCAAGACATTCAGGATCAGTCACCCGTACAACGGGATCAGACTTATCAGCAGAGACCTCTTCCACAAGTCATTACACAAAGAAAACAGGCGATTCCTCAGCAACAGAGAACAACTCCTCAAATGCTTATGCGATCAGACTTATATAATATGGATGATAGTGTTAAAACTTATGTTGCAGGTACGGTTATAGGTTGGTACTATGTATTATTACGAACGGATTCTGCGGAGGGTTAAGGTTCGATTTTTTTACAGTGGTAATAATCAGTTTTCCTTTTTCAAAATCAGGTATCGCCTCTGGTTCGAAGTGATGAAATCATCGGACAGTTCTTTTATTTGCTGAGATGCTGAGATCAGTCCCACTGCATGAAGTCCAACTCTTTGTAAATTTTCAAATTACGAGAAAATTAACCATATAAAATCGTTAAAAATAAAATAATGGTGATCGACCATTCACGTTTCAACTTCGTATTTCTTAGTATCTTTTAATGAGAATTTTTAAGATTTCGTTATGTGTCTACATATATGTTTCTGCTCTAGAAATTGCCATAATTTATAATTTCACTTCCATGGGTTTCGATTCTCCATTAACTCTAAGAACAACATTCATTCTTTCGTGGTGCAGACGGTGATTGAAATAGGCATAATAATGGAAATTCGCCCTCGATAAGAATCATTTTCAACTTCATTATATCTAAATGTTTAAAGAGAATATATTGCAAATTTCATCAATATCACAGCAAATAAACGCGTATAATTGATTTATCTTTACATAAATGCATAAAACTAGCTTTGTATACATAGAAATTTTCATTTATCCGAAGATAAGCGATATTTTGACATCATCCTCTTAAATCTTGGGCTAAATTTCGCGTTATCTTTCCGTCTTTCTTGCTCTTAGCTCGTGTTTATGTAATGATATTCGAAAATTTCATTTTACAGTCATTTCTGCACGAAACTCTGTTTACGGAGCGTTAATTTAAATTTGGAATCATTGAGCCGGTTTTCGTTTGCGAACGATTTTTTTTTACCACTTCCCGTTCGCGAGCTCCTGCAGCAATAGAAATGGAAATAAAAATACTCGGAAGTAAATCATTTTGATTTTCCATAGCAGAAGTTTTTTTCTTACCCCCTTTTTCCCATTTCAGACTCGATTTCATCCGGTGCGATTAGCAGGAGCAGGAGAGGAAGCCATTTGCTTTCTGAATTTTTTTCCCTGTTGTTCCTTCGCGATTTCCTAATACAAAAACTTGAGCAGTGCCGAAATCGATTAGGGAGGAAAGGGGGCGGATTTGATTAAACAAGAAAATTCACCGTCTGCATGTGCCTCGATAATTGCGTATGCAAAACAGAAAGAAAAGGAAGCGACCACGGAGAATGCGCAGAGCTCTTCCCGGGCGGAAGTCAGCGGCGCTTTGATTCTTCAAAATTATTGATGGGTCTTCAGCCGAGGAAGAACGCTTTCAGTTGCACGGCATTGTGGATTGAATGTGGAATGTTGTCACAATTTAATTTCTTTCAAATGCGGGGACCCCCAAACAATTTAAATAATTACAACGCGGCTTATGTAATGGTGGAGAATTCAAAAATTTCCGTCGCAGTGGTTCGCGAATGGAGGTGGCCGGGGCCCTGTGGTCCGAGCGCTGCGATACCGTCAAAAGGAGGGAAATCAGATTTTTTTTTTTTTATTTTGCCCAGCCTGGTACCGAGGAACGAGAAGAATCCTGATTTTTGATCTGCCCTGCATCTTCTGCCGCTGCTGCACCGGCGGCCTCGGATGAAATTTTTCTTTTTTTAAACATTTCTTCGCAGTTCGGAAAACCGGAAAATCGAGAGACGAAAAAAAAAAAAATATCTGCGGTTCGTCAAATTGTTGCGTGTCGCACTCCCGTTAAACCTGTCAGATCTGAAATTTACAGAGGTAAATAATGAAGTAAAATCTAGAGTTTCGAGTTTGGAATCTTTCCCGCTCGCTCCGCGTTATATTCTGACAGTGAAATTTTCCGAGGCCGAAAATGGAAAATTCCAACATTCGTCGATTGCGGTAGTTTAATTTGTTTCTCATTTCCTACAGGATGAATCGGAGATTTCACCTCGTTTTAGGTACGGAGGAAGAAGATGCAAAACACTTTACATAACGTAATCTCTCCCAAATACTCTCTTGATTTAATCTGGTAAAATAGTTTTCGTAATAAATTTCGCACTACTCCTGCTAACTGCTGATTAATAATTGTGAAGAGCGCTGGAAACAAATTGAAATGGACGGTGCTCCCTGCCGTGGGCCGTCTCTGAAACTGTCTCATGACTATAAATTAGGTATTTTTAATTTAATACATCGACGGATCAAACCGTATACTGTACAGATAAAATATAAAATTTGTGAAACGCCTTAAAAAGAAAAAACATTCGGAGCCTCCTCCGTCGCATTGACGTCCGTGGCATTCTTTTTTTCCATAAATCATGATGGTCTTCAGAGCTGTAATTTTTTTTTTTCCGGATTTTCATGAAGCTCGTACGGCGTACCTTACGCGAAATCGGCGCTCGGTCGCAGGATTGCATTCTAAGATTTTCCGATGAACCTTACTTTACTTTTGGCAACGTTATTCAGCGTCCCTCCGGCACTTTGTTATCACTCCGTTGCCAGAGTGGTTTGTCGTTTCGATGCACACGAATTCGGATCCGTAAGGGGAAGCAACCGGGGCAGCTCTCCTCTGTCGCATCCCTTCTATTAACGCGTATACGAACCGATTCAGAGTCATAAATAATCCAATTATATTCGGACGTCTCGTTCCTCGTTTCTTCCGCAGATAAGCACGAAGAGACCCCGCCCAGTAAATGGAAAAACTTTCAGCAAAAATGTAATGATAATTTTCCGTTTTTACGGGCTCTTTTCTTCGATCCGCGGTTATAATTTTTCATAATAACATTTTCCCGGGTTATCCAGTAGGTTGCTGCCCCGGCGGACGTTATCCGAACCGTGCCCACGGATGCGCAGCTTCGGCTGCGAAGCGGAAAACTTACTCGGGAAAAATTTATTCCAGGCATGAGGCCATTAATTAATCCCGCGTTTTGTCGGTGACACTTTGTTGCGGGTCCTTCCTTTTTTTCATACGGAGATTTCACCTTTTCTGGCCTGTGGATAAAAACATTTTGGAGCTGCTTGGCCGAGAGTCGCAGGGTTGTCATCATCAATAAGTGTCAAATGACAGATCCATTACATTCTGCGCCGACGTTTGGAGACGTTTAAAAATCTCTTCAAGATGGTGCTGCCACCCTGTTGGTGCTGTTGCTCTCTCCTGTTTTTTTTTTTCCTTTTTTTCTTTTTATTTTATCTCCGCTACGTGATGTTGTACATTTTCAGGAAATTTTCCGCTCTGCTTTTTTACTTTTATTATTCTGAATTACAATTTACATTCTTCCTCCCCCTTTTTGCCTCTCTTTGTTTTCTATCTTTCGCAAGGGTCTTTATAGAAATTTTTCTTTTAGTATGTGTTTCTTATTTTATTGACGTAAAATTTAAGTTTCTAAAACTGATAATTTTAATTTTAAGAACTGCAGGCCTTAAACTTAAAAATTCTTTTAATCTTTCTTTCTAATACTGCGTATTTACGATTTCCAGGTGATATAAAGCTCGTGGGTATTTATCCAAAACATTAAACATAAATTGCTATCCTTGACATGATGGATTTTTACTTGAAAGTTTATTCTTTCATTTTGTCATTAATTTCCTTAAACAATTCTTAATGACTCTAGAAAAAATTTCGTAAAAATAATTTTCCCGTTCGAAGATTTTATTTTTCGAAACTTTTTACGATTCATTCTTGTTGCAGTTTAAACATCTAACCTCTTCCGTTTAGAGTATCGAGATTCGGGGCGTAAATTCCGAAAAAAAAGTTTCAATCTATTCTTAAAGTCCTAAATTTTATTCTTCCGTAACACCTTACTCTATTGCTTGCTTGTTGCAGATTTTCTCATTGCGCTATAAATTACGGCAGCGATTTGCTATAAATTATCATGTATAAATATTCAGTAAGCAATATCTTCATGGAGTAGAGAATTCCCTTCTTATTTTACATAATATTATGAGCGAAAATGTGAAGTTAGAAATGAAAGACTAGCTTCATAGGCCGGGGCAACAGCTTGACAGATATGTTTGTGTGTAAGTTTTGTTTGACAGTGATTGATGATTGCTGAAAAAGTCAGACCTTAAATGTGGAAGGCGTCAAAACACATTTTGAATTGAAGAGTTTACATGGTATTTCTAATGTAGTATAATTTCAGAGTTTATTAAAGAATGTTGACAAAGTGGGTAAAAAGCAATTAATATGGAACAAATCCATTTTCTTTTATCGCGTTTAGCTTTCAATAGTAAAAAATGAAAAAAATAAAAATAAAAATTTTATCTACGCAAGTTGTTCCGCGGATTCGCATACGGGTTTTCTCTGCTCGACTATGGGAAGAGTTGACTATAAATTTTGTAAAAAAATACCATAATTTCAGATTTGAGGTAAAATATGAAGCCAAAATAATAAATTAGTATGAAATTTGAAGAAGATTATTCATTCATTTTCTTTTTGGTTAATGTGTCTTCGGTCACTGCAAAAATATAAAGAGGGACCGCCGAAAACTAGCTGCGTAAAATTGTTATGCATATAAATTAGTCGCTTCTACTCTCCGACTTTAAAGAATATTCATTTATCAAAATGTTTTTAACAAAAGGAAAAAAGGAGTGGATCTCGGTGTTTGGAAAGTTGTCTTAAATTCCAAAATGAGACCCTTAATATTTGCTGGAACTAGGAAAACTAAGACTTAGAGCTGAACGGCTTAGATTTTTTTTTTTTTCCGTCTCTTTGCTGCCCTATTACGTCGGTTAAAATTAAATGCAAGTTTTCATCTCACATTCACCTTTTATTTGTTAACGTTTTCCCGAAAAATAATTCATGCTATTTTAAAATCAGGACAAAATATGAATCTCTTGATTAATAGAAATTTTCCATTTCTTTTTTTTCGAAAGCCGCGAGCACACATGGAAATAATATAAACCATATCTTTTGAGACAGATCGAACACAGTGAATGTGAGGGAAGCTTCAACTGTGAATGAATATATATGAGTAAAAAGCCGCTGGAAAAAGGATTTACAACAAAAAAAAAGCTGGAAACCGTTTATATTTTTGTAATAATTTATTAATATATTTAACGGAAAATTTCTGGAAATTGCCCGTCTAAGTTGAGCTCATAATGAAATAAGAAATGGGCCCAGAGGAGTTATAGACCGAAATTATCCGGGAAACAAATGATTCGGGAAAGTTGCATGCTTCCAAAATTTTATGGCTTCTATAGCTGCATGGAAAGTGTTGTTCTTGATTAAAAAAAGAAAAATTTCTTTTTGTATTGAATTATCTCTTTTTTTTTTTTTTTTTTTTTTTTTTATACTGCATTTCGTAGATAAAAGATTCGCTGTGAATGTGATAAAAACGCTTGAAAATCTCAAGAGTTTCAGCGATTTGAACAATCACACAAAATACCTAAATCGTCGGGAAGCTTTCATTTTCGGAAAAACTTTAGATTCCGTTCCCATGAGTACCTCCATTTGTAAGAACACAATTTTTGTCTATCGCCATATTTACGTTCCTGATCGATAAGTATTACGTGCAACGCACCGTAACACAGGGGAGGTCCTGCTCCTAATCACGGCATCATTATCCATTTAACATGTTGGACAATGAAAATTAAGATCTTAAAAAATTTTTTTTTTTACTCACACCTTGTTCTCTGAGTTAAATAATAATTAACTGGAGACTTGAAATTGTATTTTTCTGAAACTCGAACTTAGAAAAATGCAAAAAGACCGTCGCATAATGAAATTACTCTTTATAATTATTAATATTGTAATTATGTTTTTATTTAATTTCCAGTTGACCTAACCAATGGACAGCTAACACCTAATAATAATACGCCATTGCTTACGCAAGCGCTCTCAGGTCAGTATGCATCGCTTTTTCTACATAACTAAATACATTATAGATGTCAAAATTCCAGTTCACAACGTTTAGCAGTCAGAAGGCGTGAAATATAATTTTTTGAGATTACATTTTTTCAAACCTGATTAGTTGAACTTTAAATAGATGTACAGAGATGGAGTTGCAACGGTTGCATTTTTCCTTTTTCTTTTTCTCGCCAAATAAAAGGCTTATCAAACCTTCATTTTTAAGTTATTTTCCCATTTTGCCCGGCTATATACAGCAAAGCGTTAACTTCCAAAGTCAATTTCCAAATGCGAAAATGAATGAAATATCGAAGTTTTATGAAATTACGATAACTTTTTATTATTTTATTTTAATTTCTTTTTTTTTTTTTTTATTTTTCCCTATTTCATCGAAATTGATTATTAGACCCCCATTTCGGTGTACTGGCCTGATGTTGAAGAAAGCTTGAAAGCGAAAGGTAAAAGCTTTATTTTTTCTTTAATGTCGGGGATTAAAAATCAACGAGAAATCCGGGAGATAAAAAGAAAAAAAAAAAATTCTTTTTAAGATCTGAAGTGGAATAGTTTGGCGAAACTTTCGGATCCCCGAGAAAGGAAAGCGGGAGAGAGTTTTAAATATATCAAACTTTATTGGTCGGAGAAGGGAAGATGGAGGCACCCGCAGTGGAAAGGCGCAAGGAAGGAAAAGGTTTCCAACAGGAAAAAAAAAAATAATAATAATAATAATAAAAGGAAAACAAAAACATCCTTCTCAAGAATCAATTAACTTTTTCTCTGGGTAACTTCCACCCTGACTCGGACTTTTTTTTTTTTTTCTCTCTTCTTAAATCTTGAGATTAATATAAAAGGCAAAAAGGAAATTAGTAGAAGAATTTTTCTCCCTCCCTTTCCTTTTTTCCCCTTTTTTCATCATCGTTTTTCTTCATAAACTACAAAAGCCGATACGATAAAAGTATATTGGTTTATCTATTTTTCCGGTATCTTTAGAATACAAACTTTCGTTATTGTAAATATTATTGCAAAAAATAACATTGTGAAAATCTGTGACCGCGAAAATCCGAAATCAATGGTTATTGTAAGTGCTTGAAAACTCCAATCCGAGTAGTTAAAATGTTTAAGAGAAAAGTTGACTGGAAAGATTTTCCCCAAATAAAAAGTTCCCGGATTTAGGTTGATTTGGACACATGCTTGTTGCTCGGGAGCGATCAGAAGTTGTTCAGGAATGGTTGAAAGGCGTGGATCTTTTTAGGGTTCGAACATTTTACCTCAAATAATTCTGATCGTTAAATCGGAATCTAATTATTGGCATTAATGAGACTTAAAATTTTCTTATGTTTATTTACGACATCAATCACTGTGGATTTCATTTCTCCGGAATTTTAAGCTTGATGACAATTAAATATAGTCGTCGGTGCGCTTGGAATAAGGAGGAGGACTAGCAAACTAATGTCTTTCATAAACCTCTCGTAAATCCTCAGAATCCTTCTTAATTAAAATTATATTGACATCGAATTAACAGCGGTGATGAAAAGTTTATTATTAATATTAATTCAGAATTAAGTTTCATTAAAAACCAAACTCTTCGTGTATCACTAGCTCATTTCAAATGGGTGTGAAGTCACTAACCGCCCTTTCGGAAAAAAATTTTTTTGTTGAGCTTCGTTAAGAAAAACGCTTTGACTTCGTTTGCAGATTAATTTTACTGATTTTTCACTAAATGACCCGTTATTCACATTTTGGTTTTCGGTTATTATTTAGTTTCATTGATATTCATATAAATGAAACATTTTTAACAAATCAAAGCCTTTCGTTATCAGTCAATTTAATTCCTTCAAATGATTTTAAGAAAGAGACTATAATTTTATGTATTTGCCATTTCGTTTTGCGATTGTCGCGGTTTGAATCGAAATTATTACAACTCTGAAATATTGATGTACATATATATATATATATATGAGTTTTTTTTTCATAAATTTTCACATAAACCTCATGTGAAAAAAACTAAAGAACAATGATAGCAATCTCAGCATAAGAGTTCTGGTTATAAATTCACAATTCCAATAACCCGAAATATCTTGCGGCATTGTGAAAATGTGGCACACCGCAAAAAAAGCTTTCCTTTCAACAGTATCAAAACCCCGTTAGTTGTCGGAGGAGAGAGCAAAGTGCTATATACCATACTCCCATTTTGAGTGAATAGTTATGTGACATTTCCCTCTCGAAAGGTTTAAGAGATTAGTTCGGACGGTAACATGCGCCTTTGGAATTCAGAAGCTGAATGGAATTTTTAAATGAAAGTTGAATAAAAAAAAAGGATTTCTCGTACAGGTTCATTCGGTGCGCGGTAATTTGTGTCACGAGTTATGCAGCGAAATTGAAAAATTCCAAGACCGTGTTTTATAGTGAGAAAGTCATATAATGTAATTTAAAGTCGAGGTAAAGGTTTCGAATTTTACCTTAAAACTCAGTAGCAGGAAATGAATTCCATTCCGGGCAGGCATTTAACTATATCGCCTTGGAGCTGGGAATGGCGGCAGAGGAGATGGATTGAACGAAATAAAATACAATCGCTGGATGAGCGAAACGGGGGAATGCTGAAGCCCTCCCATGCTCCGCATGTAAGAACGAACGCTTCGTTTTAACGGCGATCACCGCTTTTAAATGAAGAAAAGAATCTGAGGAATCGGAACTTTTTCTCATGTGGTTTAACCGAGATTTGCTTAAAGCGAGTCAGGAACTTGTAAAAAATTTTTCATTCCCTCAGTTGAAAATTGTAAAAAAAAAAAAAAAAAAAAAAAAAGTTTCAGCTTGTGCCGATTAAAAGAGTGGATAATTTCGATGGCAAAGTTTGCCCACAAATAAGGTTTTGGAAATTTCAGTAAGAAAGACTCGATTAAACACGGCAGCGACGATTCAGCTTTTGAAAATTAGATCTAAGATTTGTGTTCACGTGTCTAGAATCTGGGGTGAAGGAAAGGAGGTTTTTAGAGAAAACTTATGCAAGTAAAAATGCTTTAGCGAAGGCTCGAAGATAAAACGAGTGTGACAAAATAGTGCTAACGTAATTTAAAAGAACGTTGGATTATTATATCTAAATTGGACATTGTGGTAAAACGGATGCGATTACATTAGAGCTAAAAAATAATTTTAATCTATAGATAAATTAATTACGGACAGTCATTTGCCTATCAGCAAAGGCACTTCATTTTTGTGATGAGAAAATGACGAATAAATTTTTCGAAGTTTGAAAAAAATCACTAAAAAAAAAAAAAGGAATTTTTTGTTTCTGTTGCAGTTATGAATAATTACCAGGCTGCAGCGGCAGCGGCAGCAGGGGGATTCGGTCCTCCTGCATCGCCACACACTACAAATACACGGGCTGGATTTCCCCCTGCCAACTCTCCTGGTCCTACTATTGATATGTATAACTCCAGTGCAGCGGATAGTGTTGCCGGCTACGTACAGGCAGCCTCTCCACAGCCTTCTGGCTTTCCTGCCATTGCCGTCAGTCGAGCTCCAATGAATTACACTCCGGTAAGTTTTATCACTTTATTTAATCTTTTATTATTTACAATTATTTGACGAACTGAGAAAAACGAGTAACTGAGTAAACAATTACATACAAAGCTAAAATTAACCACTTTCTCCGGCAGAGAGAATGACAATAAAGCCGAGATTACAGCAAAATAAAAGAATATTAGTCTGTATGCTTTCATCTAAGTAGAGCTTATAGCTAGGTGTCTTTTTCTACCTTGCAAAATTGCCTGATTAAAGGATTGTCTTGATCTTTTTTGATTGGTGATACGGTCAAGTATTTTTCGTTTTGTACTTTTCCCATTGGCACTGTAGTTCGATTATGAGTCGAAAAATGTGTAAATTTCCTGCTGAAGCCAGTAGTGGTCGTTTTGTGCATCCCATGATTGATTCAATAAAATTATATTTTTCTTCTCGAATTTTTTTTTTTTTCAATCCTCATGTAACGCTTGAAATTTTGCATAAAAATAATCAAGCCCAGTGTGCATATTAAAAGCAATAAATGTTCTTGCACTTCGTTCTCCTCAGGTGTCCGTTTCTGCATTGCCCTTTAATCAACACCTTAAGTTTTTAAGTTTTAACGCGAGCTTAAATCTGATTTTCGTACTCAAACTCTCCTGCTGGATTTATCGAAGCCTTTCTGCTAATAATTCGTGTTGATGATGTTCATTTTGAAGCAAATGGCAGAGTTTGAATCTAATACTACATTCTATCAATCTCGTTTAACCGGGTTAAATAAAATGTGACTTTTGCATTTTATCACCGTGTGAAATTTGATACGTTTCTGACTTAGAGCGAAAATTTTTTTTTTCTCTGGAATTATCCTTTGGAATATAAAGAAACTATATTTGCACACTTCGCTCGTATCCGTCGAAAGGTGTTTTCCACAGCTGAAAAAAGTTCAAATCCCAAGTTTTTTCCGCTGTTAATCAAAATGCCCCGATTTTGAGAATGCGGTTAACGTTATTGTTCAATCGAACAAAGGCATGGTCAATAATGAAATTCTGAGCGGTATTTCAAAAATGGACTTTAAACAGAGATTCGAAATTATTTTATGGTGCTTAAAAGTTTTCGGTTTCCGCACTTTTTCGCGGCAGCAAAAGCTGCAAGCCGACGCGCTGATTTGCGCCCGGGCTTTCGATTTGCACCTTTAAAAAAATCACGGAAATGGAAAGATTTCAATATGTTTTTTCCGCCGATTCGTTCAAAGCGAATATTACATCATGCATTATTAGTATATTAAATTTAGATCTACTAATTAAACTTTAATTTTCATAACTCACTTTGAATTTGCTGATTTCCATATCATCGTCGGTGTTCGGTCTCCCTTATTTACTTTATCTTTTTACTTACTAAGTAGGTTAGGATATCAAACGTTTGCATCAGTTTACAGTAATGATAATTTGTATTGAAAGTTTTAAATCTGAATATTCATTTTTGATTCAATGAAAATGGCTAAATCATCGCAGAGCGTGAATTGTTTTTGAAATGGAAAAACACCATTTGAAAACATCAATGAATTACGTACATAATTTTAGGTTTAAATGTTTTCTTCAGAACAAGCGGTTTTTTTTTTTTCTTTTTATCGTCTGTCCATTCATTAACTATAAATATGTGCATGAAGCGGAAAGCATAAAATTTCTAAACGCTTTTACAATTTAAAGCTCAAAATGTGCGGTCAGAAAGAGGTTAAGAATGTAATGAATCAAGGGCAACAAGTCTAATTTTTCTTTTCTCGACCGTTTTTTTTTACAAGTTTTAGTTTTTTGTTCCTTTGATAAGCGTCAGCATTTAAACCGATGAGGTTTTTATTTATTTTTTTTTTTTCCTTTTTTTTGTTTTTTGTCCCGAACCATTTTATTTTTCTCAAAGCTTTCGCCTTCGGAATTCTTTGAACCCGAGCTTTTTTTAATTAACAGATAACCGTGCGGGTGATCTGGATTTGCCGGAAAATTCCCCGAGTCAAGCCCAAAATCGTGAAAGAATCCAAAATTGTTCCTCTTGATATCCGAAAAGGTTAGACAACTTTTCCATTTCAAAAATAGCTGCTGTTTCCAGCATAAATGAAGCAGTCTCCGTCCGTCGTCCCCGCAATGCCCGCAATAGGTTACCTCCCACGGTTTCCTGGATGGAAATTCAATTTATTTCCAAATTCAAATCTTGAATCTTTATCTTCGGTTTTCTGTCTGGATGCTCTCTTATTATTATCATCGCGATGTTGAATCAATATCAGATCAGAAGTAAACACGCGATTCGGAAAATTCCGTTCATCTCGTGGTTCCCTCCATCAATATTTATAATGATCCTCAAGTAATGTGATTTGGAAAATTTTGATATTGAATTTCGTTTTGAAGAAAAAAATTCCAATGCTACTCCGTTAGTGAAATCATTTTTTGTCTGTACGTCCTCTCTTTTTTATTAACTTAGTTATACCCAGAAGCAAAATATACAAAGTTGGCATTTTTAAAGTAAATGGGAAAAAAGTTATTCATTTTCTTGGAGGTATATCGAGTTGTATCCATGTCATAAAGGGAATATATAAAAAAGAATTAAGGTTATGAAATTCTTTTTGAGCACAAATGCCACAAAAACACGTTTTAGGAAACAGCTGATGGTTGGTTGATGTTAAAAAGAAAAAGAAAAATGAAAATTTAACTTATCGCATTAAAGTTTATTTTATTTCTGATGTAACATCCAGAGCGAAGCTGAGTACATTAATATCATAATTTTTTTTCATCAATATTTGCATTCATATTCATTTGTAATATCTCATTTCCGATTGATTAATGATTTAATTTTGGACGAAAAGCTCTTGCAATTTGTGCTTGGATTTTGGCTCCGACACTCCTTGATAAGACACCGATAAAGTATTGATGACAGGTAAGAACTTTCGAAAACTGTTAAGCAAATTTTCTTCCAGTAAAACAATTGGAAATTGTGACTAAGAGCTTTTTGAACTCTGGATGGACACACTTAAGCTAAGCGCTGCTAACTTAAAATCAATTAAAATTTAAAATTAACGGAAAAAGAAATAAAATTTTTCAAATGGCGTTCATTTATGATTTATAAAGTTGTCATCCGCAGCCTCTTTTTCTCCAGTTCGAGTCGCACTTGAGTCTGTTGCAAATTTTGCAGGAATGGAAACTATGAAACTTGAATGACTTTTTTAATGTTAAGAAATTAGGTAATTATGTAAATGCAGCGAACAATTTTCATTCTCGTAAATATCAAGAATACCGAAATTCATACTTTGTAACATTTACAATACGTTATCGATCATAAGATCACGAAATTCGGAGGTTAAATCAACGAACTCCGTTCACGTGAGCCGAATTGTTATGTACACTTTAGCTGATTGAAAAAAAAAAATCCTTAAAATAAAATTCGATAATTCTTGCATTGATTTAATTAATTTGCGATGAAACGCAGGGCAACATTCAGTTCCATTAATTGAAATATTTATTTACTTTTCACAATTTTTATTCCCTCGGTACATTTTGAGTTGGGGAATTTTGAAAATGCGAACCTTATATATATAACCTTTTCATAATAGAAAACCGGACTTTAATTTGGTGACCATTCAGGGAGCCTTTAATTCAGTGGGCCGGAGTGCATGCTAGATTTAGCTTAAATTGCTATTCGACTGTTTATATTATATAAATTCTCGGGGAGGAAAGAGCAAGGAAGGGCTAAATAAATTCTCCCTTTCGGGTTGAAATTGTTTGTTAAACCCTGCTATTTGTTTTGAAAATCAAATTCAGAATTTCGCTTATCTTTAGATTCTTGGACATCAGAAATGAGAGAAGAAAAAAAAGTGTATTGCTGGCGAGCGAGAAAATACATGAAGATCGTAACAGTCAAGCATTATTTGAAGATGGTTCTTTTCGCTTGATTTCCACTACAGAATAAACATTTCAGTTAAAAGGGTCTGAGGCCCATCAAAACGATCATCTTCGAACCTTTTTGGATAGATTTGCCTTCTGGAAGGGACTTTAGGTGCATTTTATTTCATTTTGGAGCCGGATAGCCGATAATATTCGTTATGTATGCGAGAGTAATACGTGGCATCTTTCCTGGTTTTTTTTTTTTTTTCATGTTTCCAAGCCTATATAACCTCTGCAGTGGGATACCTATCGAACAAATAAAAGAAGATACAATTAAAGGGAATGATACAGCAACATTCGAGGAGCCCCGAAGGTAGCCCCTTGTATCTGAAGCTTGTCAAAAACCGACTAGGCATTCTTCCCAAGTACATTCGAAATTATCTTAATAATCTCTTGATTCTGACATTAGACTCGGATTTGAAATCTCTAATAAAAGTTCCTAACACCCTTTAGTCAAAATATTGAGGGTTTAAGTTTGTTTATTGATTACTAATTATTTACAGCTCACAAAATGGTGTCCTAAGTGGAAACATTTTGTTTCTCCATCGAAAGTTATGCATTAGAATTTTCACAAAGCTAACAGCAAATGAGCCTTTTCCTTAAAATTTTTTTATGTGCCTAATTTTATCGTGGACTGAGGCTGCATCAAAAAATTCTCGTGTACCGAACAAATGTGTTCCAATGCTTTATGTTGCTGTAACTGAATACTGCTGATTTTACAATATTCTTGAGCTGCTTTAAAAGCTATTGATCCAACAGAACGAAGCAAAATCATTGGGGCAGCATTAGTGATCGTAGCTTTTCTCGGTTGTATGAGTAAATAAAAAAAATTTTTTTTTTTCTGCACTTCGAAATTAACAATTTCGATTTTGTTCACGTACAAAATGTCGGTCTTGTTGATTTTCTCTTTAAAGCAACGAGATTTCCTTTTAACCTTTTTAAAACGCAACAAGATGGACATACAAATAAAAGATAGTGCTTCTTTTTAAATTTCCCTTTCTCTGTGTTTTCATTGTTTGAGATTTTATGGATGCCCGTTTTCCCATCATTTAAAATAATGCTACATTTTTTTTACTCACGGATTGTGTTTGAGCTTCAAAAAGTGTGTCAAATAAGTTAGTGTTACATAGGGGAGGATTCCATAACCAATTCGGGAAGTATATTTTACTGAAAAATATACAGAATATTATTAAAAACAAATATGCTTACAATTCTTTGACACTGCAAATATTTAGGTACATTTTCCCTGTTTATTTTTATTTATCAGTCCTTTAATATTAATTTTTTCGCTTAATTTTCAGGGACCGCTGATACCGGCAGCTTTCACTAATGGTTACCATTGAGTTTGGTAGACTTGCGATTTACAACTTAAGGTAGGACACAATAATTCTCTTCCCCGAACATATAGTTATTTTCTCGGGTCCCTACAGCGTAGATTTCTTTCGTTATAGGTCTGAGCACAAGGATACTTTGTGTCGCACCTCTAGTTGTTCACAAAATGTTTGAATGGATCTGTTCCAAGGTCCTCCACACAGACTTTATGGTATATCTATATATAAATAATTTTTAAACAAAGTTAAATTAATTAATTAATAAATTTATATAATTAATTATTAATTCAATGTAAACTCGAAAAAAATCTTTACACAAGTAATAGCGTCATTTGACGGAAATTTGTTTCCGCCTGATGTTTTTTGCTTTTTCATTTGTTATTCGTTTTGTAAGTTCTTTTTCTCTTAATTGTTATTCATAACGTATTAACATTATCATCAATACGAATAATTAATCATAATTATAATATGAATTGTAAAATTAATTTTTTTTTTTTTTTACAAAAAAAGGAAAAATTAAGAGGAAAATAACTTCAGATGTTTACTGTAAGTTTTCCCATTTGTAATAAGGTCGTTATTTCATGAGGAACTGGTAATATATCTGTAAGACCATATTTGGATTAAATTCTCTTATCCTGTTGGTAAATTTGATTTTTTTTTTTTAATTTTGTTAACTAGTTTCCAACCTTGGTTTTATTTACATTTTAATTTTTTTTGTATTTTTCCCCTTTTTTTTCAAGTAATTTTATTTTATTATTTTAGTTCCATTTCGGATAATAATTGTGATCGAATGTTTGCCTAATTGTGTATACTTTAAGGTTTTATCCTTTTATATATGTGAACAAGGCGTGCGTTTGATATTCGCTTCTTTTTTTCATTAAATTTTCTTTTAAGCTATTAAAATTGAAAGATAAATTTATTTCCAACTGCATTCTTTAAAGACTAAACAACAGCAACAAAAAAAACAAGAAAAATCTTCCTTCAAATTGCCCGATTTTTATGATGTACATCGATATTTGTCGCAAGCACCAACAATGAACTTTTCCCAGCCGTAGCTCTTCTCATTATTTCCTCTCGCTTCAAGCAGGATTGCAAGCGAGTCCTCTTTTTAATTTCTCCAGCTTTCAGAATTCTAAAACACAAGTTCTTAGGAGAGGACTCATGCAAGTTTTTTTCAGCCCATACCACTAGCATGCTACTATTCACTGTATGTTTATCCGATACAAGACTTAAAAACATAAACAAAAACAATAAAATAATGAGTGTAAAACTGCTGTATTCTTTCTTATCATAACTGTATCATATATAATACAGTTATATTTTAAATATATTTTAATGACGAAATAATACGTTTTCCACCCACTAATATATATATATATATTAAACTTATTATCCTTTAAATGAATAAAGCTTATATAAAATCTTATACTTCCTCCTTAACTTGTATTATAATTTATTTAACTCCTTTATAATCTATAATTTATCTTCTTTTTACAATAAACGACTCCTTTATCATTCGCACATGTTTTTAAATTAAATTCATCTTTTATATTTTGTATAATGAATCATAGAAATTTTTCATTTTTATGCAGTGACTATTAAAAACCCATATGTTTAAATATCCGAATAACATGATTGGCATTTTGCTGACAATTTCTTTGATGTAATTTTTTTACATTTTAAGTTAAATTAATAACATGAATAATATCCTGATATATATGAGGCTATTTTATCAAATAAAACGTTAAAATTTGTTCTAAGAGAAGTTACAATTTTTTATACATTAACGTATATAAACTTACTTTTTATTATTTATTTTTTATTAGTAATTTTTTTTAAGTTAGAAAATGCGTTTTCTATTGCAATAATTGCTCGGAAAAATTTATTAATTTTCATGTATACGAATCCGCATTTTCAATTAATTTTCATTACGTTAATTTATTTTGACTATTGAAAAGACGTTTATTTGCTAAAATAATAATTTCTTTTTTGAACTTATATTCCTGAGTTATGTGATATTTTAATTAGAACATGGCTTTTTCATTTATATTTTTTTTTCCAGTTGAAAATATATAATGTCACGCATGAGATTACAAGGCAATAGTACAAATATATGATATATACTTTTAGATATGTAAAATATGCTGGTTTTGACTCTCATTTTTACCTAAGATTTTATTATTGAAAATTGAAAGAGAAAATGAAAAAGCCATCACATTCTGCTGCGCAAAAAAAATGTAATAAGAATAATATAATTTCTTAAAAGGCAAATAAAATAATTTACATTTCATACTAATTAAAATTTAAGAATAAAAATGGAGGAAAAAGAAATGAATAACAATAAATTTTTTATTATATTTTAACTTTCATACTATACAAAAAACTTCAAGAAATCATTTCGAAATTAAAATCTTTAAAACAAAAATGTTTAATGACTGATAGCGAAGGAATTTCATAGATTGTAGATATACTAAAACTTAGTAAAATATTATATTAAATTTAATATTAAGAGCGATAGATGGGGAGAGGCGTAATAAAAAAAACGAAATAATGTGATTCAATAATAAAATGGAAGGAAATGTTTATATAAAAATATAGTGATGATAGGAAAGTTTTCACCACATGCAAAGAACGTTTTTTAGTTATATTTATTTATTTAAATTTTCCGAGCGAATCTATTATATATACATATGTAATAGGAAATTTAAGCTTGAACGACTAGTTTAGATTTCCAAGAATATATTTTTCATACAAATGAGATAATATAAATTGTTATAAATTCATGAATTCAAAAATAATGGTAATAATAATAATAATAATAACAACAATAATAATAATGATAATAATTTCTTCAGATTTTCGATTATGTTCTACAATCGCATTCTTACTCGAAAATTTATTAAATTTATTCAGTGTTCATTTACTTTCATTTTCTGAGGTTTTCGAATAATTTAAAATTTATTTAAATCTATTTACAAAAATTTTTCTCGTTTTTAATTTAAACCGCGTGACAGGGTATGTTTAAAAAAATTAATATTAATATTTTATTAAGTGAGAAGTAAATTGATGAGTTGGAAATTAATTGAATATCCCGTACAGGGCTAAACCTACTTTGTGATGGCGCGTCTGGCCCCGCAACAAGAGCTGCAGCATCAGCGCTTTTATTCGCAAGCTGTTAGAACAAATTCGGTTTTGGGGTGGATGAAAACCCTTTTTCAATTTCATCCCTATTTATGCTCTTTTTGGTTACGCTGCCCTTTCAAAACCTTTGCGCGTCCATTCCTTTACCAAAAAGACGAAAAAGGGGATTATTTATGAAAAGAAATTGTACAGTTGTGCTTTAAATATGGTTTACCTGGCGGGAAATTTTTCATGTTTAGTGTATTTCTTAATAGACTTTTGAATAAAAAGCGAGTTTTTTTCTATATCACATCAGAATGAACTCTCCGGTTAATAACAAATAATAGATCGCTAATGCAGCAACATTATGGTCAATAAAAAAAATCGGTTTTTGACGATTTATAGTAGTTAAAAATGTCATGCGTGTTCAATCCTTTTAGGGACGGTTACTGATGTGGCACAAAGCTTCTTTCTTTTTTTATTTTTAAAATTTAAAATGGAAACATTGCCGATAAACGACTTCTCTTATGTACTCATATATTGAATAAAATATTTCCTACAAGGATTTCCAAAAATTTACAAAAATTTCCTGATTTTAAATAAAAATATATTAATTTAGTTTTTGAACTATTTTGTTTTTAATTTGAAAATTTTAGATTTCCACAGTTTAAAATCCTTAAAACAATACAAATTCTTTAAAACTATCTTTTCGGTGCCTCTTTTTCTCGCTTTCTTTGTTCTTACTTTCAATTGTTATTTAACAAAAATTATATAATTAATCATGATTATATAAATAAATAATAAAATTTTATGCAGTTATAGCAAAAAATATTTGTATTATATAATTGAAAAAATTTTAGTGATTTTTTTAAACTTAAATTGCGCTCTAACGCGTTCGATCTCATAAATATAACAAATTTACTTTAACATAAAATTACAACTTTTGTAATATCTAATTATGTATCAAAGTATACAATCATTTTTATCAAAAATGCAAATCTAAGTATGCAAAAATTTGAAGCATAGCTTCAAAATTTATTATTGCGTTAGCTATTAGAAAGTCGACATAAGTTATCGTAAATTATCCATAAAGAGTTTTTAATACCTTTTTCCATTTCTAACAAAATTGATCATTTTATATGTATGTAATAATTCCATTTATACATTGCTTTTTAAATTTTAATTGAAAAATTATTAAAGGGAAACGTACACTTTGAATAATTTGAAAATAATGGCTTTAAACCTGAAAATTAAGCTCCTATAGGCGATAACAAAAGTAATAAATCAAAAAATAACCGAAAATTTAGTTATCAGTTAAAAATGTTTATCAACTCCTTACTTTTGCTAATATCAGCATTAGTATTTTTACACATTTTCAAATCAACATGTCACGAATTTGAGGGTACATATTGAATCATCGTTACTTTTATAGTTAGGAGAGTGGGATTATCGAAAAAGAATTGTGGATCGAATATTATTTACTTCAAAAAAAATTTTTTTTCATATTTTTTCATATATAGTTATTAAACCACGATCTAAAATGAAATAATTTATTAAATTACATTCGCAAACGGTTAATAATTCACGCAATTATTTTAAGATTTTATTTAATCCAAACCTAAAAAATAATAGGACGAAACTTTTAGAGAAATTTCCCTTTTAATGTTTAGGTTCACTTCTGTATTACGTAAAAATCTTATAGTTAAAGTATAAATAAAAATAAAAACGTTTAAAAAAAATCTATACCCACCGAAAAATGTTTAATGTATTTTTTTTTTCTGCATTGATTTTTCATTCGTTTTATTTTGTAGATTTGTGTAAATATAGCATTCGGCGGAAAAAATTGATAAATCACTGACGCAAAAGTCCGAAAATAATAATATTTGGAAAATTGCTGTAAAAAGTAAAAATATATTAAAAATTTTTTATTTCACAGAGAAAAATAGGCTTTCGATGTTCAATTCGCTTTTTATAGATGTTGATAATAATTTTAAAAAACGTATACATATATGTTTTAAATAAAAAAAAAATTAGTCATTTTAGGTGAAAATGCTTTTCCCGCAAAGGAAAGCATAACCGTTTTTTTACAATCTTAGGGGAAATTAAAAGGGATCGAAAAGCGAAATCAATTTTCGCTTATATACGGAACAATAATTTATGTTTCAATAAAAATAAAATGTGTTTAACGTGGAATTAAAATAAAAATAATCACTTAAGTAAAATTATAATTATGGTGTTTTGTATGGGAGAAAATAAAAACATTGTACGAGGATGATGTACAATTTAGATGATTTACTAAGTGTTTCTCCTTATACTGTTTTTATATCTTTTGAAAACATCCGAATATTTTCAGTACAATATGCGATCTATTCTGGGCAAATTAATTTAGTGCCTATCAACTGAAACTGAAACAACCAATTTTTTTATACTTTTTTTAAAGATTAACATGTGCGTTTCTCCCGTTCAGGAAAATCGTAGTTGAAGATTTTTCCTTCCTTTTTGTTTTCTAAATTTTTTTTCGTTCCTGTCTTCTAAAATGTGCCGATTTTTTTCCACCATTTTCCCTCAGTCTTAAACTGTAAGTCAATGCTGTGATTTAGATTTTACAGCAAATGCATGGAATAAATTGATAATACTTTGTACAACCGAAAAGGGGAATTAAAAGCTAATTTTTAGACCATTCGAAAGGGAATTATCTTAAACCACTTCTATTCTCCGTCGCTCTGCTCTCTGAATATTTCAAAATTTAATCTCCTTTTTCGGAAAATATAGCTGAATCATTTATCAGCATTGAAATTTCTGTTGCTTTAGAAAAGCTTTATGTCGTGCGCAAATATTTGATCGAGACAAAAAAATATCCCGGCAAGTTTTAATATAAGAACGATTTTGAATATGAATACGAAATTTTTATTTTTGAAGCTTAGTTCCTTATTAATAATCATAATTCATTAGTTTTTTAGTTGAATGACTTGATATTCCAGTACTGGGGTTTATAATAATAACAATAACGATAACAATAATAAAAGATTAAAATTGAAATTATTCCATTGCTTATCGTCAGCGGAATAAATTATTTTTAAAAATATGTTTCGTATTTTGAGAATATATGAGCTGAATTAACGAACTAAATACTAAATCAATGAATAAAATTAAAGAAAAGAAAAATATATATATAAGGGGAAACATTAACTCTATAATTTTCTCAAAGTTAAAAATTAAATTAACATTAATGAAAGTAATATTTGAAAAATAGCATCTTTTGTTTTGTGTGCCTACAATCCTTTATCTGCATGTGTATGAATGTAATTATTATTGTAGTTAAAATCATTTTTAACGTGAAATATTTTTAATTAAACGGATTAATAATATAAGAATAAAAAATGAAAATTTAGTGATGTTTAGGGAATGGCTCAGTTAGTGGCAACTTCGATTTGGTCCATAGTATTTTCTTATAAAATAATGACGAAATTTATGGGAAGGATATTGCTCAGCTTTGGGACAAATTTTAAATTGCATAAAATTTAAAAATTACAATATCTAAAGTTATAAAGTAATTCGAGTTTATGTTTTTCTTTAAGTTAAAAAAGTCGTTGAATTTATTCGTGTATTAGGTAAGCTTTATTTATGCATGTATCAAGGAACGAAAGACTGAGTTTATATTTTCTAATATCAGCTGCGCCTAATGAAAGCATTACATAAGGGCGTGCCGACTTTCTTAAAAAAAAAAATTTGCGGTTTTTCTTCCTGGAAGTGAAAAGTATATATATATATATTTATAGATTTGGTTAATTAAAAATTTTCCCTTGCTAGGAATAAAATAGTAATTTTAGGTATGATTAGGGCGTTATTGAACTTTTATATGATTTTTATAAAGACAAAGAGCATAAAACTCGCATAAAATCGTAAATAAGTACATCATATGAATCAGAGCAAAACTATGGATCTTTACACAGTAAGGTTTTTTTGTTGCCAGTATATTGCTGTATGCAATATATCTCTATTTAAACCCGAAGAATATTATAATTTTCATTTTTTATCTTGATACTGTTAAACCACTAAACTGTATGTTACTGCATATTTTTCCACATATTAACAGAACTAACATTCGATCAAATTTCTTCCGATTGATTTTTTTTTTCTTTTTCTAAATAAATGAAAATATTGATTTGGTATGTATAAATATTAGCGCAATGAGTTCAAAAATTATAATTAAAGAAAGGAAGCTTTTTAAATAAGCTTTTTATTAAATGTTAAATAAATATACAATTCTACAAATAATCACTATAGCCACACGTTATGAGATGTATTTTTATTAATGTATAATATAAATTAACGTGGAAAAAAATACCAAATTTTATGTATGAGTATTTTAAATATTTGTGGAAATTACCGTATTCATTCTGAAGAATTCGCACTTATGAATAAATTTCTTCTGATATTTGAAGAATTAAAATTTTAAATATGTAATGTGTGAAAGATGCTTTTCATTACCCGCATTATTTATGTTTATTCATATGTATCTTTTTTTTTAAAAAGAAAAACTCATGATTATTTTCGTGTGAATGATGCATATTGTACTTACATTCATAAACTGACTCCATAAGAGTCTCCATCTGCGTCATTGTTAGGAACAAAAGTATCGTGTATAATATTATACATATATAAATATATATATAAATATAATTAATTAATTGATAACATTTTAAATGAATAAAAATTTAAATAATAACATTTTTACATGATTATAATAGAAGAAAGAAGAAAAAAATACAAAATCGTGGTGAGTGTAATTATATATAATAGATAAGTAACTATAGAGTGAATGAAGATAAAAAAAATTAATTTTTATGACTGAAATTGTATATTCAGAAGCAATAACAATATTTATGAGATATTTTGTCAAGTAGATTTGTTAATATTGATTATACATTCACGTTGTTTCAATAAAGCAACATGCTGAATTCGAAAATTTCGTTATATGATGTATTAAACGTATTTATGTTATTGCTTGTCTATCTCTAAAACCCGACAACTTTATACATAAAATCTCGGCTGGTATTTTTTCTTATTTTTAAATTAAAAAAAAAAATCTCCGTTCCTTTTTATTTATTTATTTATTTATTTAATGTTTACTAACCCGATTCGAAATGAATAATTTAATTAATGATCATTTAGCTCTACATTGTTGTTTATGTTTAAAAAATAAGGTTGCCTTCTCTTTTTTTATCCTCTTTACATTCAGTACCGCATGGAGTATGATAAAAAAGTCTTGGCCGTTGAAGTGGACGAATCATCTTCTGAACTATCATTTTTATAATTTCCTATACCTGAGCTTTAACACTATTACTTCTAATTATGTCTTAAACGAATGAGAGTTTAAAAAAAATGTAGATAATACAATGGGCGAATTCCGCTCCATATGATTACGGATTTTTGCCGTAGAAAATTACATACTTTAGCCTTTCATTAGGATATATTGTATATTTATATATTTCATAGATAAACCTAAATTAGCGCTAAATATTTCAGGTAACATGCAAAAAAATTCATATTTTTTTTCGTTCAATTTTTGCTGGTGAACTAAAAGCGAACTATTTCTTTTGTTTAATATTAAAAACGATATAATTATGAAAATATTTAATTTCGGTTTTTTAGTCCGCAATCATATAACATTCAACGGTGTTAAAAAATAAAATTCTTCGCTACTTTATTTTCACTATTTCATTCACTTTTCACATTTATTTTTCACCCGATCACACTTCGCTTGGTACTCTGTATATGCCCTTTACATAGAAGTATTTACATAATCACCAAATTTTTAGAATACAGCATATACACGCATAATATTGACAATGCATTTTTTTTAATATAAAAAAATGGAAAAAATATTTTAAGAATATTAATATAAATAATAATTCTGTAAAAGCCTTTTTTTAATTTGAAATATAAACAAATAATTTAAAATTGGACCACTGTTTACAGGCACGTCTTCCTTTACTCTTCATATTACTCAAATCCGCTTTTTCATACTTCTTGTTTTTCGCTTGTAAGCATTAAATAAAGGAAATAAAAACTAAAATTTAAAATTGAGCTAAACGTCATATTATATTGTTACTCTTCTTTGTTATTGTATTTTTAAAAAAATAAAAAAAATTCAGATACCTTTTTAAAAAAATCTACTTATTTCAATAATACTAATTAATAATAATATAATAATAATAATAATAATATTAATAATATAATCAGTTATTTATATTCATGTGTTTTTGGTATAAATTTAGGGCAATTTAAAAAAAAAAAGCTGATTATAATAAATAAGTAAAAAGGAATTGTACACTTAAATATTGCTTTGACTTTTTTAATGTATGATAACTTCAGGATAAATACAGAATAATAAATTTGTTGATTCTTTGCTAATTCTTACAATTAAATATATATATATATATAATATATGTGTTTATATATTTCATGACATCATTGTTTTATCATTTACTGTCAATTATAACTGAAAAAGAATTATTTTCAAACAATAGAAATATTTATATTATTACCTTACGAACAGTAAAAGTAAATAATTATAACGGTAAATTGGAATTAGATCATTAAAGGGGAAATAATGCACACATAATCCTCTTTTCAGATGGAAAAAGGTTTTTATTTTATTTTAATTAAAAAATATTAATATAATCGGTTTTCTAATTTTTTTAAAACATCAAAAAAAAATTGTATCAAAAAGGCTCAAATAATAGAAAGTTTTTTTTTTAAACTGTCCATTTTTAATTTTTTCTCCTTCATAAATAAATGCCCTAAAATACGTAAAATGAAATACCAAAACCAACATTTGAAATATGATAATCTTTCTTGTTAAATAATCTTGATTAATATAAGAATAATGATAATAAATAAATTAATAAATATATATCTATTCTGTTAACAAAATAACGTGCTAGTATTAGAATAACACAGAATTCAACATTTTTTATAATGTGTAATTAATGTCAATTCGTAATTAAAAAAAAAAATAAAAAGTATAAAAAAATAAAATCAGTAATTTTGATAAAAAATAAGAATAAAAATTTTTTTAAGACGGTATAAAAATTCTGAGTAGTCTAGATTTTTAAGAAGGAGACAATATAAGATTGAGATTTTATTCACAGGATTACTTTAATCGTTTAATGAAAAAACAAAAAAAAATCATTTTTAAAATTTTAAAAATTTAATTAAAAAATAAAAATATTGAAAATGAAATCATTCCATCGAAATGGGCTTTTTATATATATGTATTTACGTATGTATATATGTATATATATATACATATAAAAGGCTAAGGGGCACTCGGAAAAATTAATTGCTGTGCGGACTTTTCCAGCGGGAAGGTTTCGCAAGCTCTGAATTTAATAATTTTACTTCGGAAAATCAATCCCAGTTATTTAAGCTGAGCTGTTTCCATTAAGCTCAAGGTGCTGCAATAAAAAAATTGTCCTATTTTCACATATTTAACTGTGTAAGCTATCTTGTCTGTCATTTTATATATTTGACATATTTAATATGAAAAAAAATGAACGTTCATTTGCATGAATCTTTGCTGCACATGAGATTTTTTTTAAATAATGTTACAGAAAAAGAAAAGCTCTGGAAATATTTTAAGTTTCTTTGGGGAACTTACATTAAAAATATAATTATATGTATTACAATATAATTGTAACTATGGAAATGTTTTTATTTTGCTGTCACGACATATTGAACAAATTAATTGATTGTTTTTAATAATAAAATTATTCAATTAATGGTAAGACCTTAAGGGTAGAAAAAAAAATTAATGTAAATTAAATACGTTTACTGATCTTACACGAGAAATATTTTGCCATTTTCACCTCCCGAAGCTGCACATAAATGAATATCTAAACAAAGCGGAATGTTTCAATATTTGAAAAAAAAAAGAAAAATAGACTGTCATATGATGTTGAACGGGAGTTTTCCGGAAAAGACAATTTTTTTTCTTTATTTTATGTACGAGTTATTCTGTACATAAATATTCTTTTTAAAATTATTTTGCGATTTATATTATTTATCCAGAATGGAAAAACAAATACAACTTTGAAAACAATTCGTGCGCATCAATTTAACATAATTTAAAATTCTAACCATGATTTTCTTTCGTTTTCCTTCTCCTCTTTCTTTTCCTTCTATTTTTTTTTTTTTTTAACATGTTCAAAGCGAATGGCATAATGTTAAAAATATTGGAAGTCATCCTTCTGTTTCTATATAATTTCAAGAAACAGAAAATTGCACATTTTATTGGTGGATGTTTATCGTATCACGTATCGATAATTAATTGAAAAGCATTACAGGCCGCAGTATGTCCAGATATAACAATAACTTACATTTATATTACATAATATTGCATATTTTCGACGTATGTAAAAAATGAAAAGATTTAACTGTATTATCTCCGTGGCTGAAAGTCTGATGATGATCGGGAAAATATATTTCAATTTATTTATTTTATTATTTTTTTTTTAAATAAAATTATTTTTCCCCGAGAGAAATATATTGTTCATATAAAATACTTATTGCGGCAATAACTCTTGCGAACCCTGCACGACTCAGAAACCACTTCACTAAAATATTCATTTTGTTTAATAGGTACTCCTTTTTTTCGGAATAAATAACCAAGATGCATGGCAGTAATAACATGAACAACAAGAAGGCATTTTGTGGTTTTCTGCATAATTTCGCCATTATTCAAAGCCAATTTTTTATTTTATTTATTTATGTTTTTTTTTTGAAAAAATTTCATTTTTTAAGGAAAATTCACGACAGTTATACTTCCGATATTGTTTAAAATATTTAGTTCTTTACAATACCTTAATAATTTTTAATCACAACCATTTTCTCTCTTCTGTCCCTAGATATGAGATACGATCATTCGCTAAAGTATTCATATAATATAAACGTCAACTCTGTCGCATTTCCAAAGTAATCTGACATGAAAATTGATTTTCTAACTGACAATTAACTGTTAATTTAGAATGCGAATAAAGCAAAACGATGACCAATCTCCATCTGAAATCCCGCCGTTTATTCAATCAGCACACGTATATTATATATTTGTGTAAAGAAAAGGAAGGCTTTGCTATTAGAATACCATCTATACAGATTTCCTTTACATTATGAGCCAAATCTAATTTTCAAAATAAAATGTATGAAATTGAAAAGTTCCTAAAATTAACATTTAGAAAATTCATATAACAATTCAAAATATTTTACGAAATATTAACTCGGTGAACAACAGTGAGGCTGAAAGCTTTCAAATAAAATTATATTGCCAAAGTTCTAGCAGGTTGTTCACAGCTACTGTAAATATTAATTAAGAGCACAAGAATAATTTCCGATAAGAAAAGAAAAAATTGCGACATTTTCAACTTATTTTGGCACCGAATTTGAAATTCTTTTCAAAAATGTTAAAATTAAATTTTTCGCTTAAATTTTTTATCCCCAAATATGATTTACTTCACAGTAATTTAATTATATATCGATCTTATTTGACGTCTTTATTTCTTAATATTTATTATTTTAACTTAATTTACTTCTTCGAATTTTCAATATTGCAAGAATATATATATATATTCTATCCGTATTATATGTGTATATATATATATATATATATATATACATATTGGTAATGATTATTTACTTCACATTTCTCTAATATCTTCGCTATAAAGTAAAAAATGAAATTATATGGAATTAAATTCTTGTTCAAAATGCTTTACGCATAAGCGTTGCCGATATTAACTGCTAACATAAAAGAAACATTTTTGATATATTAAGTAAAAAAAAAATGCGTAATTTAAAAAATGATATAATTTTTTTCATTATATGTATGCATATGTAAATCTACCTATACGTATATATAATAGAAAATTAAATGATCTCAACGTGACGAATGAAAAATTGTTTGAATGTTCACTGTTGATTAATTTATCAATGGTCAGCAAATAATCGCGGTCAAAATCTGAGGCTTTTTCAGGTTTTGGTTTTTGAATTTTGGCGGGAAAAAAAATCGTAATTTTGCTGACTTTGAATAATTATTCGATGAGTGTGCGCTTATAAAGGCAACGTAATTTCGTAGGGGAAATTTTTTTTTTTTGTTAAATTTTATTATTTAAATTATCATTATTACCGCATTACAAGATTTTATTGTAGAAACCATTATTTCATTCTTCTGATTTCGATTAAATGAATCGTATAAAAAAAGTTGAAATAAAAAAAAGAATATATGAATTTCCCCAATTCTTTAGCCACGATGGCTTCTTTTGCAATAAAAAAGCAATAAAAATACATTTTCCATAGAATAACTTATTTTGTTGGTTTTTCTCAGCTTTGTTTCTGTATTTTCATTTAAAAAAAAAAATTAAAAAAAAACAAAATTGTAAAACAACGTAAAAAAAATTTTTAACAATATGTATAAAAACATAAATACTTACATTCATATACATATATATCTTTATATGTATGTAGGTATGTATGAGTAGTTTAATATCTCAATTATGTTGTACAGATAAACTTTTTAAAAAAGAATGCATTGTTGTCAGAAGAGTAAATTAAATTGTATATATTAAATGGTGTATGAAAAATGTTTCACGCAGTGCCGTGTGTATGTATGTGGGTTAAGAAAAGTATGAATTATAATATGAACACTGTTCCACTTGATGTTTTATTTTTCATTTCTTTCTTTGATTAAGTTCCTGTTAAATCACCTCCGTTTTACGTAGGGTATTTTGTGAGTATCGAAAAATTCAATGAAGTCGCATTTGATCTTTGAAAAAAATTAAGGTTACACGCAAAGGGTAAAGACACTCGATGTATAAGCTTAAAAACGAATTTTTGCGCAAATTTTTAAGGGCAGATTTCGATGCGCGGCCTAATTATGTTGCACAGCACTTAAGATCCGATCGAAGCAAGGTGTGGGGCAGTAAAAATTTCTTTTGCTGCGGGAAAATCGGGAAGTCGAAATCATTTATTTTTCCGATAAATAATCAAGACATTCGAAGGATTTCGACTGACAATAATTAAATCAGTTTACCGCTCTTTCTTTTCTTTCCCTTTTCACTTTCTCTTTGGGGCTTTCTCCTTTCTCTCCGGTTTCCGTTCAAAAGCTGCGCCCGCATTGAAGTCGCAGTCAACCCCATCCGCGCTTCGGCTGCTTCCTTCCTCATCGGGAGGCTCACACGGCAAATGGACTCGGAAAAAGAAAAATAAAAATTATCTTTGATTTTCAGCATGATATTTTTTTTTTTTTTTTAAATGTTAGCGCATCAGATTTTCCGGTTAATTCGATATGCGAAAGATGCGGATTAATAAACTTTGAGCGGAAATTATTAAATTTGAGAAACGCAAAAACAAATCATTATTCTTCCGCAAGAATAGGAACTTAATTCTATGTTTTTGCTTTTAATAATTATTTTCGTTAGCCCGCGATCATCATCAGCCTTCAGGGGATCGAATGTTCCTCGTCCTCATTTATTTAGCAACAGAATGAAAAATTTAATGAATTCTCCTCCCTTTGCGTGGCAATACGGCAAGGCTGGGACTGCAGACTGAAAACATAGGTTACCAATATTGTTCGATCGTGTCGTGTTCAAAATTAATTTTTCTTCGGTAATTGACTCGCTTTTTCCATACGCAGTTGATACTTTTCGCCGGTCCTTTGCAGCTCCGGGCAACTCCCCACCAGAATTTCATCCACAAACTATGTAATGACAATAATTAACGCCGTTAACGCGTCGTTCTGTAAAATGACAGCCCACGTAGATTATTATTTATTAACGTTGACACTGTCGTTCCCATCATTGACCCGCAGAATACGTAATGGGCATTATGTCACGTAGGAATCTCTTTTCAAGTGTTGAAGAATTAAATTAGTCATTATTAAGTAAAGTAATAAATGTTTCGCCTCGTGTGTAGTTGCCTGTGAAATCTCCATTTGGAATACTGTCGGTCGCTGTCATTTGCGGAGATTTGGATTTTCTTCCACGGTTTCTCCCGGTCACGAACTTGCGGGACGGGATTCCATCAGCAGGGAAAGATATCCCGGCTCAGTGTGTGTGGCAGTGGTTTGAAGATGGGGCTGAAAAAGTTTTTCCAGATTCTTTTCTCCGTCGGTTTCGCCTTCCCTTCCTACGGCCGCCTTTCCTTTTTCATCTTCACCGAAATCAAAACCCAACTTTTCCTTGGAGCAGTTTTTAATTTTGTTTTAGTTGACATACACTCGGTTTCATATTCCACAATCGTTAAAGCATTAACGTCTTTTTACCCTTTCCTTTTATTATTCGCTATTAACGCTCTTAATAACGAAAGCATTATAAAATCTTTTATAGTTCCAGTAGCGAAATCTCGGCTTGGTCAATGCCGATGTTGACAATCAACGGAATATTCGGAGGAAAAAGGTCGTTTTCCTTTATTAACGGAATATAAAATATAAAAAAATTTCTCGTTTTTTGCCAGAGGAGCAATTGGCGCCATTTCTTTTGCAGTCATTCCTTAAAACATTCGCGAATTTCATTTTGATATTATGCTCCATTTACTCCTTGGAAAAGTTAAAAAAGAAATTATATAGGCCAAATAGCATGGTAATGAGATTTTTAACAATAAACCGCTACGAAAAATACATTTTCTTGTCATTAACGGATAACATTTTTATTTTTGTATTAAACTGGGAAATGTTGAATTGCGTGGAGGAGAAAAATTTTGTGAAAACGGAGAAGTGATCAACGCCGTCTGTCGTGAGCCAAGAGCACTCGAATTATGTTCTGCCGACCGTCGCGGTGCCTTGATGAACCATTGTGCCTGACAGGGGCAACCTGGATCAGCTCAAATTCGCAAAGTGCTGATCCGTCCCGGATGCGGATTCATCTTGAGGGTTTTCTCCTCTCTCCCGTCCTTTTCCCTTTTCTCACCTCCCGCATCTTCATCCCGGCCAAATCCACTTGACAACCTGAATCGCGACACGCTGCCCAAAAAATGTAGCATTTTCGCAAATAGCACGATAAAAACGTCGAACATCGTGCAAGAGTAACATTCGTGAACTGTTCCCTAACCCACTTCAGCCGGCCGTTCGGGGCCGAACCGGCGAAGGAGTACTATTTTCCCTTTCGGATAAAATTACGCGATGTTCAATTCGTATTGTTATTCAGCCAGAAAAAGGAAACCTTCCGATTGTTCCCCATTGTTCGTTAAATTCTAGCAGAATCCTCAAACCAAGTTTATTCTGGAAAAAGGAGTTGCGGATCCTCCGGCGGTTTCCATTTCACCATCCCTTCCTAAATTATTTTTAACGTTTAATTGAAGCAACTTGGTCCTCAAGCTTGGAAATTCCGAATAGAAAAATAAAGCGAGTGAGATAAATGTAAATCACCGTCAGATGTATAGGAACCCAGATTATTTCCGTTCAAATCTTCTAGTCAACCAAAATCCGGATGAAAACTGCGGCAATTTTGAAGATTTAACTCTTGCAATAGATAAAAGCAATCACAGAAAGAAAATTTCGCGTGCGGCACTTATAAGTGGGATAAGTGAATTAAGTTTCAAACGAGAGCCGATATAAACGGGGAATCCCGGCGCCTTGGGACATCACTATAACATTTGGTGAGTATTAAGGTTTTTTAATTTTTATGAGTTCACCTGGAGATCCACATAAATGGCATGTGAACATCTCTGGTCCTTATTCTATTCGCTGAAAGAAGACTTTTCGCAGTCGGCGATCCAGATCAATGCATCAATTTGGGGTTTTAGCAAGTGCACGGAGGGAAATCGAGCAAGTTGTCCGGGAGTACCACCGACTTTCCATCCGTCGGCATTGTCGGTGACGACGCCGAAATTGAAAAGGATCGACGGTAATTAATGCAAAGCCACATGGGGAGAGAAAGCGAGAAACGAACGGGAAAAACTGTGGATGATCGAAACGGAAAAACGCTAATCCGCGGATTTGCAGCCAAGTGAAATCAACAACAGACTTTTCATTCCACGCTTAGCCGCCGGTATATTTTTCGCCTCTTCACCTCCTTTAAGCACTTGGAATTTTCACGTCAGCGATCCCATTCATTTTTTGACGCCAAAATTCTTGAAAGTTAACGAAACTGACATCAGCCGCCTCCTACGCTGAATGGATTCAGAGGTGCGAAAAGTGCAAAATGAAACGCCGTGTAATTGCTTCAAGCAATGTCTTATTCTCGCACCCGATTTGAATCGCGCCCCGACAACGCATCCAGCATGCAATATCGTATCGGTCACCGACCGAGTTTTCCGTCGTAAAGGTCGGCTTAAATTTCCTTCAAATCTCTTCCAGGTTTTTCCCTTTTTCGCGCAGACAAATTCTCCAGCGGGAACGCCCGCCGATGATGAACTATTGCGCTTTATACAAACGTATGCGAGCGCGGCACGTTGCATCCTCCCGCACTGGAAGACGAAGAGAAAGAAGGAAGAACTTGTAGAATCAATCGCCGAGCACGTCTTTATTACAGAGGAGTTTTCGGTTCAGCGAAGCGGAAATGTGAAGATAAGGGAAGAAAAAAGCTTAACAAAATCTTTATTATCGAAGTACACGGACCATATCTAAGAATAAAGACACAAATACATTTTGACTCATCTTGGAATTGCTTGTTGGAGCTTAGCAAGACTCCTTGGATCCTGCGAATCCAGATGAACCTTCGCGTCTTCTTAGACCAGAATCACTTCATTATTTCTTTTAATAAAGTGAATTGCAGGGGTTACTCCGCCATTTCCAACGATTTCTGTCTGACTTTTTCAATTATTTCTCCCTTGGAATTTATGTAAAAAAACAAGGGATACCGTGGAATAATATTTTGTCCCAACGTTGGGAAAAGAAACTGATATAAAACCAGTGAATCCGGGGTTTTTATTTCCATTTCCGGCAGTTACGGAAAAGGGTTGACTACATCTATGTCACAGGTTGGAAAATGTGTAAGCTTTTGCCCGTTCGTGGATGGCAAATGCACTCGGTGCGAGGGTAATTCCCAAGATGATCCCTTTTCCGTTCCTTCGCTCTCCTTCTCCGTTTAAAAGGTTACACGCGGCATCCCTTATTCATCCGAGACATGCGAATGTCATCTTTTCGCAAATGCAATTAGAGCTGCAGGAACTTTTTGGGAAACGGTCTCCGAAAGTGAAGTTTGTCAGGCGGTGTCTGGCAATTTCAAAGCCAACTTTAAAATTAACTTTTGAGTTAATTTTAAAGAAAAGGGTCCGGATAAAACCATACTTCACTAATCATCAAGTCAACTAAAGGAAATTCGATTTTGCTCGCTTGCTTTGAGGTAAATGAACTGATCCTGAATTGTGAATGATGAAACCGTCTTAAAACGATCAAAGTATCATTTTATAGGAATGACATTTCTCTTTCAACCGTAGCCGGGACAAGAGATAATTGGACGGGGAAACTTCAAAAGGCGAAAGTTTTCTTTATGAGTCCCGCGAGAACGGGAAACAGCGCTGAAGGAGTCAACCTAAGGAAAATGCTTTGAAAAGGTTCATTGGAATGCAATCAGATTAAATGACTGCTTGCGGATAAAGCAAGACCTAAACGGGTTGGGATTACCAACATCCTGCGAGATGAAACTTCTCCATCGTCGACGTCCCAGGACCGTGAAGGGCGGCTGAATGCACCCAAGGCCCGGAATTTATATTTATTCCGTACAAAATCCCCGGGGAATCCCGCCAAGACGATGCAAACCTCCTCCGGATCCACAAATATTGATAAAGAAAATATTATTTCAAGTTAATTTCAAAGAGGTTTCTTATTTTTCATTTGAACGCGGTCGCTGGGAAAGATTCCGGGTTCTGCGGGGGCTCGAAATTCAAACGCGCCCTCAAAACAGGTTCGGAAAAGCGTTTGTTTCGCCGTCACCTTTTTTTTTTTTTTATTTCCCCCGCGGCCTTTTCCAGGGTACGTCTCCGGAAAGTTTTCGATTTCCCGACAAAGTGCATTGCCAAAACCATCGGGATTCGATCGCGGTTCACTCTCCTCCACGTCCTCAGATCAGACGGACGCGTTTACTTTCTCGCTTCCAGAGCTGGAGCAGAGAAAATATTCTCGCTCCAGGCCTCCGACAGCCCCCGGAAGAATGCCTTTTTCTTTTTCCCGCTTCTCCCTGCCGGGCTCACCCATGGGAAATTAGAGGAAAATCGCAATTAGGATTGCGGGGAATCAACGTCTGCCGATGCGCACGTTGCAGAAGCAATAAAATACTGTTGCCGTTTTCATCCTCCGGACCTTCCAGGACGGCTGCTGAGCCTCTCCGTTATTTGGTTAAGGACCGGGAAACCGCTTTTCAACCGAGTTCAACAGGAAGAGGAGTCCCGAATTTGGAATATCCGAAACCGGGGTTAGACGGGAGGAAAGTTAATGCTCGGGGCTGCAAGGGGCTGCGAACGCGTTGAACCGAATTGGTTTGCGGCTTCCGGAGGCTCTCACGGCGAGTGATCATGCGATAAAATGTACGCGGTCGAAGAGGCCCATCATTAATATAAGAGAGAGGAAAGATTAAGATAAATGATGAATGGTAATTTCTCCAAATCCCATCCCGTGCTCCAGACGAAAATTTTCTATTTCATGGCTCGTGATCCCTGGAAAAAAAATTTTTTTTTATTTTAATTTAAAAATTTTTTTTTCATAAAAAAAAAAAAAATAAATTCACTTCGCTTATAACTTAATCAACTTCTCCGTCAATTAAGGTTAAAATACTTCATTTTCCTTTCTTATTTTTTCACGTCTAACACAGTGATTTAAATGAAATCTCGCGATCCCTTTAAAAGCCCGACCTTTAATGCACACATACAAAATATTGTATCATTTGGTACCTGATTCATTTGAAACGAGGCCGTTGCTGCGGGATTTAGTCATAAACCGCGTATAAAAATTCTTATCCGCAATGCAAATCCGCGGAAAAAAAAAAATCGCATTCCATACGGTCGCGGCGAACAATCCGCTTTTGATAAATTTATAATTTTCTCATGTATTCTGATTTCTTTTCCCGCGTAAAAAATAAAAAAAATAATAAATAAATGGGAAGGTCAGGATGCTGCGGTGAATTTAAGCTTCGACTCGGTGGGAAACTCCTCCAGACGAGTCAATCGGAGGTAATTCTTCGCTTTCTGGAATCTACGTTCCCCCTTGCAACCCCCGCCTTGTGAGGGCGAGAAATCGGACGGCAGATTCGGTGAGGCAAATGCGATCCGTTGGTAAGCGCAGAGCCCCTTTGCGCGATGTGCCGAAAACGCCACCGATCAATTATTCCACTGTCGCTGCAAACGTTCCAGGTTCGAAACCGCGTTACTTTTGCGTTCATTGCCGCTCACACAGAACTTATAAACGCTTTCCGGAAATTTCAAGCGTTAATTTCGAAATTTTCGTATATTGAAACAAAAATTTTTGTCAGATGCGACGGCAACGTAAGAGGTTATTTATAAGCGCATCATAAATATTTTTCATTGTTTTCCTGGATAATCCATTGTTTGGGAGACAATCTCATTATCCGACTCTTCGGCGGTTCTTCGAGTTAGTTCCTTTCATTAACTCGGTATCTCCCGGGTTTTCGAAGCTCTTTTCCTTTCCACCCTCGTCCCGCGAATGGCAGATGGCGGATTTTCGGGGGCCGCTTCCTCAAGAGACGGATTAAACTTTATATTTCATTGAATCGTTTCCCGCACAGAAGCGGGCAAATTTGTTAATTCCTTCCAAAACAGAAATCTCCTTTTGAGAAGAATTCGATCGGAAAACTTCTCCATCTCAATTAAATTTGTTTATTTCACTCAATCTTCATTAATTAAGATAATCTGCCGGGTTACAAGTTTGCATGGGAAGCCTGCGAATTTAAAATTTTTCGCTAATCCATTTCCGTAAGAAGACCCGGCCCACTCATTAAAAATCTTTTCCTTTATTTTGACAAATCGGAATCGGAAAAGTTGGCCCGGGCGGGAAAGGGAAAGGAGGAAAATGCTTTTTCCCTTCTCTTTCCCCCGCCTTCCCGAATAAGATCAAGTGCGTCGTTTAAGCGTAAAGGATTAGGGAAACCCGACTCGAAAATGGAATCCGAAAGGCTGCAATGCGAGAGGGACTTCCTTTAAGACCGGCAAATCGTTTCGATATCGGATGAGATTCCCCGTCGACGATGCGGGGATCGTGGACGCAATTTACGGTTACGGAGCTTTCCAGCGCAGCCCCCGCCGTGGGGGAGGACCGCGAGACGGCTGCGGCCGCCACCAACTTCGAGCTCTTAAACCCCGCAGATTTTTCGAGGGAATCCCTCCGCGCGGGGGCCAACAGCAGGTTTCCGACGCCGCGACGGGAAAGAAAGCTTGGATTTTCCGGTGCAAATGGATCCGCATCGGTTTCGATTTTAATTGGAAGACGAAATGCCTTTCGGTGCTCCCTTACAAGCGACTATTAGAATCCCTTTAGGTCGTTCAATGGGTTAGATATCCCGAGCCACATGCGCGGAATGCGTTTGAATAAAGCTTTCCATTATCATTTTCAACGGGGACAACGTTTCGTAAAATAATTGTGCGATTTCGCATTGAATGCTTGAAATTTCTTGCCTCGTCGGTCAATTTTAATTCTTTACCGTGGATCGTGGATTATTTCGTGAGCTGGAAATAAGGCTAAAGCTCCAGTGACTGGTGGTAGCCGAGGCGGGTGTTCAAATTCCCTGTGTTCAAACTCCCGCTGCGACACGTGAAACGGTAACGGGGACAAGTCTTTCTTTTAGAGAACTTTAATTCCTGCTTTAAAATAATGCTATTTATTAATCCTCAAATTTCTTGGGTCTGGATTAAACGAGCGAAAGTGACAAAATCCTAGAAAGCTTCACCTTTTGGCCTTTTTAAGCCGGCAAAAGGCTCCAACTTTAATTCGCCGGCACTTTTTCCCACCACCCTCCCCCCCTTTGCCGGGGCGAAAATTTTCTGCTTCGAAAATAAAATTGAAATAAAGGTTTATTGATAAAGAAAGGAGGCAATTACGGAGAGGTGTAATCGATTGCAGTCGGAAACATGGAAGTTCACTTGAGTGATTATCCAGGAAAGTTTCACGGAGATGGCATCGTCAATAAGTGATGAGCTCCAGATGTTGGAGCCTCTCGCGTTTCGCATCAACCGCCACAGCGTCCTTTTTCATTATTTTACCCCGGAAAATATCCGCAGTCCCGTACCAGATCGAGGAATTGCCTTCGCCGGGATGCCGAACGTGGGAATACGGAACGCCGGGAGCTTCTGCGGGACGCTGAAGGTGAGCATTCGATTTTATTCCGATGGGCAGGTAAATATAGCTAAACGGTTACGTATAAAACGGTGCCTTCTTGATTTTCGCGTTGTAAATCAGTTCTCCAGACGTGAGACAATCCATAATTCCGGAGGTTTGGATCGGTCTTCGGGGATGGGTTTATATTTGCCTCTCCGGGGTGCGATGAAGCTTTTCCCGGAGGGAATCGAACTTCTTATCGGGATTAGCAACCGGTTAAGCGATTAAATATAGGCGCACCAATTTGCTTGAAGCCTTTCTTCCGCTTGCAAAGCCCATTAACGGTGCTTGCTGCTCGACAGAGAGTGCTTAAATTATTAATTGTTTCATTATTTTTGAATATAATTCAAGTCCGATAAAATTAACGTAACAAGTCCTTTACTTTGAAAATATCATCCAATGTTTCTTTTCAGAAATGCTGAGATGTTACACATGAAGGTGAATGCTTGACGAGCCTAAGCTTAAACAGAAACTGTATGGACAGCAAATGGTTTTGGGTTTGTGCATTTTAAAAACTTAAAGAGTCAGTAAAGAAATTAAATTAAAATAAAAACGATTTTAATTTATTATAATTATTTCTCGTTTTTATATTTAATTTTCCAATTAATATTTAAAATATTGCATTAACTTGTTGTAGGGTCTCTGTTCTTAATTATTTTAATATATTATTTACTTTTTTAATAAAAAGATAAACTGTTTGATTTTTTTATGACACCTTAATTACGGCAACCTTATCTGCAAGCAAAGTTTTTAACGACTTTTTGCTGTTAAACGAATTTCGTCGTTAAAAACGTAACAATTTTTAGTATCATAACATCCATTCCTGGATGCGCTCGACATTAAAATCCCGAATTCCGAAGCCATTATGTTCCGGTGGAAAAAAAAAAAAATGAAATCCTGTTTCGCATTATCCCGTTCCAGAATCTGGAGAGGTTAGCAAATTCTTTCTCCCAGCAGAAAAACTTGGATGACTGGGACGGGAGAAGGATATATTGGTACGGGTGAATTTTCGGGTTGCAGCAACCTTTGGATCATTTCAAGAGGAAAAAATCGCAAAAATCCATCCGAATGGATAAATGGAATGTCAGAACGGGGGATTCCGGAGAGGAGATTCCAGCGGGGATGATTTAAAAAGATGGGAAGAATAAAAAAGTAAGGACTTCTCAAAAGAAGGTGTTCATTGAATCAGAAGATAAAGGAAGACAGTCAAGATAAAGGGAAGAAAATTTCAAAAGAAAGTTAAAGGTAAAAAAAAAAAAAAAAAAAGTTTTCGGAATGATTATTAAAGAAAAACGACTAAGATGGCCGAAACTGTGCAAACATTTTCCTTCAAAGTACAACATAAAAATTTTTTTTCCCGTCCCCGAAATTCCCTTCCCGCTGAAAAGGGAATTTATTTTGTTCATCCAAATCATTGTTGTCGTAAATTTTCATTTTTTATGTCGCGTCCCTTATGCCGGCACTTTATGCTGCAAACTGTTACATCCTGCAGCGGACGTTTCCTGCGAACGAAGCTGCCGCGCGGAATAGGCAGCGAGCTGCCCTTTTCTCGGCTTTCGCGGTAAATTTTTCCGGAGGACATTTCAGATGGCGAACTTCATCGCGTTACTCCCGATTTCCTCCCGAAGAAATCGCTCACGGAATCGTTCGGACGCAAAACTCGGAGCTGTCCACGAGAAAGATGAAAGGGGAAAAAAAAAAAAAAAGAAAACCGTGCGTTTCTCGAACACAGCCCTCCGCGGCGGATGCTGTACGTTTCAGCAACGACGGACATGACGGAGACGTGATCGCGTTCGATCATTTTTGCCGGCTCTCCAAGCCACTGGCACTGCCAGTCCATGGACTGACTCGACGGCCTCGAGATCTTGTAGAACCGCGGATTTCAGTCTGAGAAGGCAGGGATTGTAAGGTGCTGAAATTGGAAAGGAAAAGTGAATGGAAAATGAATGAAAAGAATATTATTATTGATTTTGTTTGACTCTAAATCTGCGGATTAGCACTCAAATGAAATCATTCTTTCTTTTTGTTCATTTTCACTTCACTTCTTTCCGGGCTCATTACTCTGCATCATCATTTTCTTTCTGTAGTCGGATTATACATTCCTTCAAAATTTCGCCAAAATCAGCCATTGACTGTGCCAAAAGACGAAATTTTTGCGAAATAAGTTGAAGGAAAACTGGTGCGTTCTCTTTTTTCCTCCTTTTGCGCGATTATATAAAAGCTATAAAATTACATAAAACATAAAATCTATTAATTTTCTGTATTACTTTTTAATTTTACGTTCGCTGCGTACCTCCCTTATTGTTCGCTCATAAAACTTAAATTTTTTTTTCCCCGTAACACAATTATTAATACCGAATCAATAGAAACATTGAATGTTTAAAAATAATGACTAAAAACATTAAATTTAACAGTTAAATGTTAAAAAACAGTTAAACTTAACAGTTAAATGTTTAAACCGTTTCGGTTTCTTTTATTTATTTTAAATAAAATGTATTAAAATTTTAAAAATATATAAGATGTTTTATTTATTTTAAATAATGTCGTTAAATGTAAATTTTTTTTTTTTAGAGATGATTCATCGTGATATTATTTAGCATTTTGAAGTTTACATCATTTGACGTCGACTACTTGTAGAATGAAATAATATCGCGGGGAAAAAAAATTAGTTTTCATCTGCAGCGGATGCAAGAATGGCAGCTACTTGCGTCAAAATCAAAATAATTAATATAAAAACCCGGTTCGGAGAATATGATTTTTGAAATATATATTATTTATCTGATTTTCTGGTTCGAGTCAAAAAGAGACTTTTCCGGAAATTGAAAGGAAACCCATCCGAATTTTATGTCACGTATGACACCAATGATTGAAAAAAACGAGACCTGATGGGGAAGCATCTCTGCAAAGGGAAAATTATAGGTCCTCGATAATGAAATATTAGATTTGAAAAATACGTTTGACAAGTCCCAAAGGTTTTTCTTTTTATATTTATGCCGTGCCTAAATCTATAAAAATTGAGCGAGTCCTTCAGCTTATGTAATTTGAGGTAAATTCTGAAAGTTGCGGAGCCCGCACTTTTGCCGAATCAAATTTATACACAGAATTAGATTTTTGGGTATGTTTGCATGCCGCTCTTTATTCGATTTCGAAAAAAAAAAAAAAATGTTTTGATGCACCAAGCAGATTGATTGAGATATCCAAAGTGTACTCAGACTCCCGAGGATTGGATCAACCGCCTCCAGCATGAAAGTCTTTCACGACTTTCCTTGCCGATTCTTGGCCACTTATCCAGCCTTTCAGCGTGGAATTAGAGAAGAAAAAAAAAGGAAGTTCCGGAATTGTGTTTCGCATGCAAACCCCCTGTTTTAATTATAAATTCCTACGTTGCCAAATTGCTTCAAAAACAGGAATACGCGATCAAGATAAATTCCGAACTTTGGTTATTTTCCAATAGAAGTTTGACACCTTCAGCCATTGTTTTCAATTACAATGGGCTAAGCTAATGTCTTTTGCGTGAAAAGAAAACTTCGTAAAACCCTTGATAGTTTGATAGTTTTGGAAACTTTTTATTTATTTATTTATTTATTTTTTTCGAGAAACAACAAATATCGAAATGGGAACAGTTCGTGGACTCCGAAAGCAGAACGGTAAGATATTTGTGTATGGACGTCGTATTCGGTGAAGATAAATTAAGCGTCGATTCCATTAATTCAAAGCATTTGTCAGTGCCATCATCAGAATCAATTATTTGCTTGAGAGAATCCCCGTGGCCAATGAATCGCACCGGTAAATCGCTCCTTATTTTTTTTCGGGGGGCTTCGGACTCCGCATTCTGTCTTTGTCACCGCCTTTGGCGGATGCTGGAACTCCAGTTTCGCAATCAGGAGGTTCTCAAACTGGAATCCTCCCGGAACGGTACCTTTACGAAAATGTCGGTCTAATAAAGCTATTTCTTACAGATTTTTAGGCTTGCTTTATTCGAGACCGTAATTCCTTTCTTGAAGAACACGCCGATCCAGTGCTCTTATCCCGCTCTCAGATTTCAGCTACATCGATCCCATTTCCCCCGCTTCTGTCTTTTACTGCTCTTCAAGCAGAGCTTTTAATGGCAGCCTTCCTCAAGCACTGCATGCTTTTAATTGCTCGGCAAAAAGATCATGAAAATAAACCTTATGTTATTGTCTGGGGATTTTTCTTGCGATCTAAATTTTACGACTTTCATCATCCTTTTCTTGTTGGCATCATCATTATCGTCAATATCAACTCCTCTTATGGTTCCCCAGGCAAATATCACAATCAAGTCTTTCTTGTACAAAATAACCGAGTTACAGCCGAAGGCTTGGCTCTTATTAAAAAATTCTGATATAATAAACCCTTATAAAAGGGACGTGAATTATTAAAAGAGCACTTCGAATTTTCCTTCTGTCCCGCATTAAGTTTTATCGCATGGGCAGTGTCGTGGAAGTAATCATATTCAAAAATTGTTCTTCACTTATACATTTTGATGTTAGGCAAATGCTAAATTTTAAACGTTGCCATAAGTAAGGGAAAATTTAATTTTTTAAATTCGACATGCCAATGACTAAATGCTTGTCTGATGTCTGTAATAAAAAATTTAAGGAGAAAAAAATTATTCTGTTAAAGGTACTTTTAATAAGCCGCGGCAACTGGTGTGATTGAAGAGATATGTACAACGGTAGCCGCCAACAATAAGAACTTTGTTAGGATAATCAGCTTTTTGCATGTCTCGAACTTATAAAACACAAGTTACTCAGATTTACGCCAGTCATTGCTGCACACGGTAAAAGCTTGATATTTTGTGGAAGCCTTCATTAAAATCTCGGAAATGTGTAAATGCTTCTTATTAGGACCTATATCTCTTACCGCAAAACCGGGCTCTTAGGGTAGACCAAATATCTCCGGGATGCAGCGAGAGAAACCTTTACCCGGTTGGCCCACAGCGCTCCAAGCCAGGCCAGCCTCATAAATGCGTCTTTGGTGGCGGATAAATTTTTCATTCACGTCCTGCATGTTTTATTTCTAACTTCCATTTGTGCGGGAATTTCATTACAAGTTGTTTAATTTTTCCCTCGGAAAGTTCGCTTTGGTCACGTCATCCTGGAAAATTCTTTAAACTTATTCGCCGCTGCCCTCCACGCCCTTAGAATCGATTCTTAAGGGGCTTCCAGTGCATTTTCATTTTTTTTTTCCTTTCCTCCTTTCGTGCACTTCCTTTCACAAAAGGAACAAGACCCACGGTGTATCAGAAAAAATACCTATTAATGCTTGCTTTCAAAACGCCTTTTTAGAATAAATCAAATTAATAAGGCGAAAGTTTCAGGTGGAAGCCACGGTTACAGAACGTGGTTTCTCAGCCCAGGCAAGGGAAAATTCAATTATATCAAAGAAACTGAAGTAAATCTTCCGCAACGGTTGGGAGCTATAGAAATTTATATCGCCTTGTAAAATATTACCAAAGTCTATTTGCTGAATTTTAACAGTAGCTTAGCTCGAAAATTACGTTAAAATGAGTCTGAATACTGGGGTATGATATCTACCCTTGAGGATTGTCTTCAAAAGAGAATTTCGCTATATATGCAAGAATTGAGCACAAGCGGTTGTAATTCTTGTCCGCCATCAAATGCAACCCTCTTTAGTTGCCATTACAAAATTTATCATTGTCACAATCTTGAACCTATCGGAAATGAACAAAAGGGACGCCTCCGTCGGTGGGAAAGGTTTGATCAGAATCCTTTCTGCAGAATCGCAAAACGAAAAAAGAATTATGAAACAAAAAAGTTAACCAAATGTTTTTTCGATTCACTGTGAGTAGAAAAAAAAAACAAGCGAGGATCCCCATATTTAAGGGAGCATGGGTAAGGTTGGTTTAGAGAAAACCAGAAAAATATTCGTTCCAGCCAACGGATCTCAGATTTTTATTGAATTTCTGATTTATATAACCATTCATTTAAGAAAAAAAAGTAACCATTATAATATTGGCCACATTAAAAAACTTTGAAATTAATAATAGAAAAGGAAAAGTAAATCAACAATGATGGAGAACTGCGCAAAAAAAATTTTCAATATTGCAAAAAGAAATTATTGGCAAACAGAAAATTAATTGCCGTATTTTTTGCTCCCGGAAGGATGGGACCGCAACCCCTTGAAAAAAATTACCAGGGGAAAAAAAAAAGTTTTTTTTTTTTTCGAAATTTCCTTGTCCTGCGGAAAAATTTTCGAAGATACCGGCAAAAACGGACGGAAGACGCGGCAGATATTAAGCTCAACTTTCATTTAAGCTAATGGCAGTTCCATTTCATCTTTCTCTCCCGTTCGGGTCCGAAACAACCAGTCCGATAAATCAGACACCGAAAATGTGCTGGAGGGATCAAAGTTTACCTCTTCTCTTAGCGCTTAAAAGAGGCGGGATGACAAATATATGGATGGCTAAAGCTAAATTAATAAGTAATAACGAATTGGTGGATTATTGTGCATTAATATGCATTCCGACCGATCCAGAGAGGGAGGTTGTCTGTGAAAAGGATGATCGAAACACCTTCGGGAGAAAATATTAAAAGCTTTCATATCATCAATATGGCTTACTGAAGCAATGTGATAGGTTTCCCGTCGGGATTTCCATCTCAGATGGACACATGGAACCCGTTTTCTGTTGAAATCTAATGAAAACGTTTCGCGGAGAAATCACTCGGGATAATATGCATCATCGTCGAATTTCAGACACCGAATTGTTTGTTCTATCACGGATGATTGATGATTTCAAGATTAAATTTTAATACTTTACAATTTCTTAAATTGATAGATAACATAATCTTTACACAAAATTCACATAGATGTATCGCCATTTATCATTAAATAACATTTCAAGCACTTTCTGCGTGCACTCTCATTTTCACATCTCCAATGGAAAGAAAAACAAAACTCTACGTGGGGCATAATTCCGTAGTCGGTTAACATTTTTGAAAGTTAAACCACGTTAATCCCTGCGTGCTTCACTCGAAAATTGGTATATGTTAAATTTGGTATAAAATTTAAAAAGCTTGAATGCTCAAGGAGGTGAATGTAAACTTCAGGCTCATAAATTAAAATATTCCATACTCGTATATTGTGCCAGATTTACACAAAAAAGGGAAATAAGTAAAGGGTGCCTCATAAAATATAAATGGAAAGGTTTTCATTCCTGTTGAATAAACCGCTTTTACAAGATCACAAAGTGGAATGAAACTTTTTATAGTGAGAAGAGACATATTCGTAAGACGGAATGGGCACCAGTGTTATTCAGTCGAAATCAAGATGTTTCTCGCTAATCTTTACCAAAAGAAAAAAAAATAACGTAAATCACATATGGGTGTATCATAATCCGCGATCAAACATAAATGTGGGAGTTTTCGATGCGAATAAGAACAATGTATAAGTTAATTTAGACGAATAAATCGTGATTCCAGGTTCCGTACGTAGAATTATTTCAATCAAAAATACTTATTTCGAAATTAAAAACGATCCAAAGGCGATTCCGGGATAAAATCAATTCGTTGTTTCGAATTCTCGTGCAGGCAACGGCGCTGCAGCATCAACCATTTGTCCTCCCCGCAGCGCCGCACGGTTTGGAAGTGTTCGACAATGGATTTGCTCGTTTGAAAAGTTCGAAGCTCTTTGTTTAAATAAATTTGCAACTCTCTCCGGAAACTTAATTACGGGTTAACAATAAATATTAAACTTTTTAATGGCCTACGTTGGCCCCCGAAACAATTTGAAAGCTTCGTAATCGGGAGAAGATTACAAAATTTCTTCAAGGAGAGCGGCATTTCGGATTTCCACGTTGCGATCTCGTCGGCGCGCAGGCCCCGAACCTGGTGCGGGGCAGAAACCGCCGGGGACTCCCCCCGGAGAAGCGCAAAGTGCGAACCTCGGAGCGCTTCATAAAATCGGAAGAAAATGCTGATTCAGCGACACCTTTCACCGGCAATCTGATTGCCATTGTGAATAAATTTCCCCCGGCCCGGACGGCTATCTTATCCCCTCAATCTGGCTTCACCCGACCCGCAAAAAAAAAAAAAATTTATTCTAAGGGCAAAAGGAGACTCCCCTTCTTCCAGGGATTCGTTTCTGTCCCTAAGCCTGGATAATCCAGTACTTGGGAAACGACGAGAGCAAGGAAGATTTTTGTAGCTGTACGTCGGAAAATGAAATTTATTTATTTTTGGCTTTTTTATTTTTCTCCCCCTCCCCCTTTTTTTTTTTTTTTTTAGGAAACCGGAACCGACGTCATAAAACTTGTCTAGAGTGCACTCTCTACTTATCTAAAACCTTCCGACAAGTTCAGTTTTCTTCTTATCTTCATTTTTAAAAGTATAAATAATTTTATTACGACTTTCGCTTTAAATAAGCCTCTTTGAAAGGCTCAGCAGTGGTTTCTGGAAAATTCTCCGCCAGGCAGGCTCGAAGCTGGAAGATATGCTTCACCGCGGTATTCGTTATACGTCGGGATTTTGCATCGTTCGAAATCCGCGCCGATTGAAATCTCCACTCCAGCGAAATCGAAAATTGTTCTTATAACCGAAATTCGGCTTCCATCCAAAACAATGTCGACGAGTAGATTGCGGATTTGAAAAGTTAATTACGGGAAGAGGACGAACGCCGATACGAACGTGGGAGGGCTCCTTGTGCCAACCTTTAATTCCAATGATTTTCCGCGGGAGCCCGGGCTTCTGGAGGCGAAAAGAATTTCGGGGCGTTCCGACCCGTTCTCCGCCCTCGCCTTTTCGAACGGGAAAAACTTTGTCGGAGGTGTCGCGACAACCCGGCCCGCCGGGCGCCTTCGAGAGCGGACGATCTTTGTCCGCCCGGCAAAAAGCAACACAAACGCGGTTCCAGCCGGACTGTGCAGGGCGAAGCTTTCGCCGCTCGAAAGTGATGGGCAACAGGACGTGTTACAAACCAGCGGGCAATGTTAAAAAAAAAAAAAAGGGCCGTATTTCAACGAAAATTTCTTTTTTCCCGGTGATTAATGCACGACCGAGGGGGTCCACCCAGTTCGAAACGGCCCGAACTACGCAGAGGCGTTATCCATTGTAATTCAGATAAATTCGAATACAAAATTTTCCGGAGCCACGCAATTAAAAAAAAAAAAAAAAAAAAAAAAAAAAAAAAGAAAAACCGGGTCGTTCATATTTTGCCGTCCGAAATGGCCGGGGAGAAAGGGGATGTTGATTGCTGAAAAAAAGGACTCTGAAAATTCCTTAACCCGAACGTCCACAATTGTTTCATTAGGTTATCCTTCATGAATTTGAAAGTGCTGCCTAGGAACCTGGGGATTGATCCCGATTTCCCGTTGGGGGAAAGAAGGAATGAATGATTTCAATTTTCCTTTGATGCCATGGAAAGATCGAAACGGGGGGGAAGGACGCGCAGGGCCCCATCCCTCAGGCTCGCCTCCTGCGCTCCGTGCAAATGTGATCTCTATTTTGGAAAATTCAGGCGCTTGGCTTTTCCAGGATCATTCAGATGTGAAGATCCTCGGGAAAATATCCTAATTAATTCTGGATAAATTTCGCTTTATTGAATTTTAAGAAAAAGAAAAGTTTCCAACTTATTTGCCAGCAGAAGGGGAAAGTTAAAAGAGAAGTTCAATTAAGCATTTTGGTTCATTTAGATTATTACAAATAATATTTTTCTGCTGGAAAGGATTTTTTTTTTTTTTTTGGAGAATAACTGCCTCGATGTCATTAACAGAGATTTTTTTGTCAGTTGCTATTAAGGAAAAGGAGACGATGCATCCTGAGCGAGGGTGGCGATTCGAGATGAAACAAAAAATTTTCTTTCCTTCCATTTTCTTCCACCCCCGAAGCTCCTTCTCCCCGCTATCGGGTGCCGATTATCATCCAAGTGAGTTTTATTGTAATAATTCCGGACGCGGAGGACGTCAAGGCACAGAAAAGAACCCATTTCTTCGCCGTAGGCAATTACACCAGTTTTCTGATTAATGTCTTTGTCACTTTGTCAATAAAAAACATTCATTTTGCTCAATCTTTACTTTCTTTTTCCCTCGTCTCCCCTAATGATGGCCAAAGTTTTTTCATCCCTTTCTCCGCAGCGTACCTTGGAGCTTTTCCGATCCGTCAGGGGATGGGATCGGAGCGTTAGTGGTGGCCAAAAGAAAAAAAAAAAAAGAAAATCTGCTGGTAAGTTCCCCAGCAAATTGACAGGCGAAAAAAATGATTAATGAACCTTCGTCGGGTTGTGGAAGAAGCGGAGGCGATGGCAAAAAAATTTCTTTCGCAACCCGGCCCCGGGCACTGTCGAAAAATTTTGTGCCATTTTCGGCGTGTTGCCTCCTTTTAATCGGCCCGGCTTTGAAACGCTCCGACGCACGATATTCGGTGCATGTCAGCAGTTCGCATCGCTGCGGAAGGCCGCCCCCGCGGTTAATTTCAGAGTGCCGACGCTTCTTATGCCGCCTTTTCCATCGTGTCCGGCGTTCCGGCTTTTCGCCGTTTCCCCGCGATTCCAGAGCAACGTGAGAATCTTTAATCAAATAACCGAAACAGTTTTGGATGTGTACAGAACTGCTTATTGTGCCGAAAAAGCCAAACAAAATGGTCGGGGAGCTGCAGAGTCACCGGCTTCCGTTCTCATTATTCTTCATTTTCATTCTTTGAAATTCTCCTTTTCTCGATTTAACCCTTCCCTGTCCCAGATGCATAAATTAGCCAGCTCTTCCAAATCTACGGAGATAAATAATTCTTGTTAAAGCGGAATTCAAATTCTCCTTTTACGTTCCTTCAAAAACGGCGCATCACCAGTTTTACGCTCCTTAGCAAAGCTTTCGCAGGCAATACATCTTGAGAAGCTAAAGGTGGGGTTGAGAAGACGGGGTGGAGCTGCCCAGGGGAGGCGACGGGGCGCTGTGGGCGTGGTGGAAAAGTGAATAACAAACAACCATAAAGCACAATTGAATAATTGAAGCAGAAGAATATAAAAACGATTGCGATGCTAATTCAGCTTTCCTGTTTTTGGTGAAGTCCTCGGTGTGTTGCTTTATAAATCATCGCGCTCTAGAATCGCTCCTTCAGGGAAAACATTATTTTTGCATTAAATCCCTATGGTTAAGGGTATAATTTTTCAACTGCCATGTTAAACCTAAACGCGAGCAACGCGAGGAGGAAACGGTAATCTGGCACAGCGGTGGGAAATTTCGTACAAAATCAAAATGCTTAACTCTTTGCATTTTCGCCCTGCGAAAAGGAGAGAAAAAAAAAAAATTACATCCATCACTCACCGGATTGTAATTATGCGATGGCGCAAATTTCAAATAAAGATCGGAATCAAACGCACGGGAAAAACCAGAATTTATCGGGCACGTGAGAAAATCAGAAAATTTCCCGATATTTTTCAAAAATCCGATCGCAAATATGCGAACCGGCTCGATCGAGCTATTCCCACGTCTTTCGCGGAACGGAATATTTTACGTAAATTTTCAACTCGGTTTTATCTTACTTTTGAATGTTGTTTTGCCGATGTCGTTAGCCGGGGGAGGTGACAGCGGAAAAACTGAATCCTTTTTATGTATTTGTCAACGCCTCGAATTTCCCGAATCCGGAGCATTGCGATGACCACGGAAATCCAAATGAAATAATTTGCAACTTGAAGCTCACCATTCGAATCTTTTGAGTTAGAAAAGCCGCTTGTGTCAAGAGTGAACAAAGGCCCAGGCGGCAAAAGATTCTGGAACAATCATCATTTTCTCAGTAATGAAGCTTTTATTGAAAGCCCCATGGTAAAAGGCACAACCAAATGGCTGGAAATTCAACCTTTCCTCTCTCTATGAAGGTCTTTTGATTGTTGACTCTCAGTTAATGTTTCACATTCTCTTCGTTCCTTTTGCCTCCTCCGCTTCCCGCCCCTCGAAAACCATGTGAACCAAGATGGGAATGAATATGCTGAAATCATGCTAAAAGATCGGAGAAGGCAAACATTTCAATGGAGTTTGAATAATTGCAAAAGAATAGATAATCGAAAACAGGATTAATCTAATTATTTCCTTTGCATCAGCAAAAAGCTTTAGGATTTTAGGCCTTCCTCCAGATATTGCTGACTAAATTTTTTTTTCTGTTTTCATCGGTTTTCATCCTTTTCAATCCTTTGAGCTTCGTCATTTGTGTATTTTCTTTCTTGCCGATCCTCCTTTCCGTCGTTTGACGACGCGACACTCCGACAACCCGAAAAAAAGATCTTTCAACGCTCTCGAAAATGCCTTTGATTTACCGGTCCCGGCTTCCGTGCCTCATTTGCATGCCCATTTTTATTGCGGAAAGCAAGTCCTGATGCACCTTTCTCGCATAACGTTGAAATATTATTTTTGTTAAATAATCTTTAACAGCAAGTTTTCTTTTTGCAAAATAAATCAAAAAAAAAAATTTTCGGATCGAGAAAACTTATTAAAATAAGTTTATATCCCGTCACGTGCTGAAAAACCCATTGATTTCAGTTAGTTAATTGCATTAGTGAAATGAGAGGACCAGATATTTTATCTTTTTTTTAGGTTATATAAACTTTTAATTGAAAAAATCAAACAACATTTGCTGAAACAATTGCTTTATAATCATTCACATGGCTAAATCATACTTTATATATATATAATTTCTGTAAAATTTTTTTGTGGCTTGTGAAATATTAAATTTATCCGCATTTATAACGGCATTCGTTGGTCAGAGTCGCGTCATTAACATGATTGATCACAAAAAATTTATGATTTTTTTTTCCTGGAGGAAAAGCGTGCAGAAAGCCCGACCATCTGAGTAATTACCCCATATCAACTTTTCTTCTAAAAGCTCAACTGCCGAGGAATTCTAAAGAATGTCCAAGGGCTCTCAAGTCGAAGGGGCCAAGGGATTCTTGAAAAGTTCGCCTCGTGCTCTCAAGAGGAAAGGAGGATAAGAGGAAGGCAAACAGAACGAATGGAAATCTTTTTGCGCGTCAAACCGTTTTTCGATCCTGGAATATCTGGGAAATCTTCGGATCTTTTTCCCCCCATTCACATGCTCAAAATTTTATCAGCATCGCAATCCGAAAAAGCATATTAAGCATGCAAATCCGGGGAAAAAGGGCAATGATTCAATGCTCGTTGTCATGAATATGTGCGTTCATCCTGACAGCGGGAGAACATACATCTCCGAGATATATTTCCACTCTGTTAGCTACAATTAACAGATAAATAACTAAGTAAGCAGCTTCCCCGGGATAAACTTCTGGAGGGATTTCCACCGAGCGGAAGCCTTTTTGTGTTTCTTCTCATTTTCAAAAGGGCGAAGGAGAAGATTTTCTGGGGTTTTCCGAAATTTATTTCAATTTTAAAAGATTCTGACCCAACTTTCGAGGGGCTACAACTGGAATTCTCCAGCAACCGGAAGAAAATGCTTCGAACCGAAAATCTAAAAATGTGGAAATAACCCGCTATAAACACTAGACGGTAAACCCCGAGCGCAAGATCCGGCATTACATGTTAATTTATTCGTTAAACAAATTTTGCGAAACCGCAGAAAATATATGTATAAGGTTTAATCCATATTTTGTGACAGCTTGATTTCGATAGGGAAATTGTTTTCTGAATTAAAATGTTTTGAAGGATTTAAATAAAAATGAAAAAAAAAAAAAACTTAATTATTTCATCAGCCATCCAAATGAAATGCAAAATAAACATTTTCATCTATTCCTTTTATTTTTCACGGCTTTCATCGGGAAAGAAAAAAAAAATCTCCGTGTCGAAGATTTCATAATTTAAAAAAAAAAAAAATTTTCATTTTACATTAACCAGATTCTTATTTAATGGAAGCATATTATAAAAATATTAACGTAGAAAGAAAAAAAGAGAGTGTAAATAAACGGAAAAAGCATTAAGGATAAACGGGAACGATAGCGGATAAACGGTTTTGTTAATAACAGAAAACCGGATTGTTTTTGCTATATTTATTGCATCTTATCTACTCCATTACCGTCGATAAATTAATATTTTTCAAACCGTATTGCCTCGTTTGTAATTAATATTGCTGAATTAGCATCGGCAGCGGTTTGAAATGAAGAACTCGAAAACGCCCCACGGATCGTGCTTAAAAGAAAATTTCGATTTTCTAAGCGATCTTTCACTTGGCGGGTGGGGAAGGGGGGGGAGGGTCTGCAATTTCGAATTCGTTTCTCGAAATTTCGTAAAATATTCTTCCGCGACGGTCCCAAAAGATTAGCAGCTTCTTCCCGATCATGCCTTGCCCGCATCGTGAATACTTAATTTTAGGGGGTGGGGGCGGGGCGGGAGGCGGAGACCGCGATTTTTCCTTCGCCATGGGGGGGGCCGCCCCTCCTGCGGTGCCGTGAGGGTTATGTGCCCACAGGAAGGGTGGCACCGCGAGCGGTCAAGAATATTTTTTTTCTCCTCCCTCTCCCCTCCCCCCTCCTGCCCGGAACTGCTCCATAAATCATTATGCTAACGGGTGGGTAGCGGAGGATTTCCACCTAGGAGAAAATTCATCATTCTTCCAGAGAGTTTCGTTCGTCCTGGAAGAGATTTCGTCGCAGTCATAAATTTTTCCTCCCCCCTCCCCCGCCGCCCCT
>JAOWBB010000002.1:273534-315903 GCA_028565995.1 Ricinus marginatus
TTATATTTTACGGATATTAAACATAAGTAAAAATTTCAATTTTAAAGTTTTTATATAATTAATAAGAGATAATTAAAAAGTAAAATTAATAATACATAAAAGAAATTTTTTAATTTTACAACTAATTTTTATGAATGTAAATTAAATCATTATCTTACGTCCGCAATAAAATAATTCTTATTTTTGAAATTAAAATTGCATTAAGTAAATCTTTTTAAAAAACATGTTTTTTAATTTTGAATCAAAACCTGAAATTCGTTTAAATCTATATTTTGCTTTTAAATTTAAAATTAAAGTAACAATAAAAGAAAACGTAGGAATGAAATTTCAATATTTCTTCTTTTAAAAAAATTTATAATATGCAATTACTTAAATTCAAATTATTTTTCTGAAATCAATTTTTTGAAAATAAAATTTTAAGCTTAATTCCTTTTATGATTTTTCCCGTGATCATCACACATAAAAATTTCAAAAGTAAACGACTTAAGGGCGGAATTAAATAATTAAAAATAAAAAATTATTGCTCTTACTTATTTCTAACTGCCTTTGTATTCTGCCTTTACACCTTTCTCTGTAATCTGTTTGAGTTCGATTATACTCAGTCATAACTTCGACGAATTTCCGTGACAAGGTAGAGTGTTGCGTTTTTCGTATTCTTAAATCAGCTGAAGACCTATTTGTATGCTCCTCTTGCTCGATGTTTTGTTCTATAACCTTCAATTTGGCACGGACTTTATTGGCAGTTTTTTTTATATCAGCCATTAGATCTTCTAATTCTTGTTTCACTTCTGCAAAATTAATAACATATTAATAATTAATAAATAGTGAAAGAAGAATAAATCTTAATATTACAGCATTACAGCATACCTGTTCGGAATTATAACACAGTTTATAATAATTTCTTTTTTTAAAAAATACCGAGACTTAAGAAAAAAACTCCCAACGCACAAAAGATTATGCAGAATAAAATTAAAACCTTTTAAACTTTAAAGAATTATTTAAAATCATTAATAAAATAATATCATTTACTTTATTGCATAATTTTTAAAAAATATCATAATTAAAAGAAAAAAACTTCATTTATGCGAAAAAGAAAAGATTTCATATAGACTTTGAAATAATGATGGAAATATGAATAGAGACTCACAACTCAAATAAAAAACTAATATAAAGAATAAAAAATGATTATTTAATTTTAGAATATAAGATTTAGAATTTTGCAGTTAAGATTTAGGTTAATAATGACATAAAACATTAGAAGTAACTATAAGGATTTTATTTTTTTTATATGACGTTTAATTTCAATTCTTAATATGAAATAAAAACTGGTAAATCAAATTAATTCGTATTCTAAAATAATAAGATTAAATTTTGGAATAAAATTTTACTGAAAAATTTTTCATCCTAAATAATACAATTTTAAGGTAGTATTTTTTTAACCTATACATTTTTTAAAAATGAAATAATAAATTTTGTGGAATATGTCAAAAAAATATTGAGGAAAAAAACATCTCACGTTAAATCTGAAATGAATAAAATATCAAAGATTTAATGTATTAATATGGATTAAACTTAAAAGATGAGCAAGTGTCAAAACAACCTTGGATAAAAAATAATCCTGCAATCCCAGCTGGCTAATATCCTAAACCTATTAAAGCATAATTAATCTGTTAAGCTAATTATGCCATGAGCTTATATTTTTATGATGAAGATATAAGAAAACCACCTGATATTATACTTTTATCGCCCTTATCAAACTAGCATTTTGTTTTTAAATTTCAAGCATTTATTATTTGTTATGAGAAAATTAGATCTAGATCAAATCAATTCGGATAGAGCCAATGATAAGAAAAATTTGCTACTAAATAGAAACGATCCCCTCACGATGACTAAAGGTTAGTATTCTTCTAGTATTTGTTAAGAATAGACATATCTAATGCAACTATAAAATTTGTCCTCTAATTTTTTAAATCCAATCTTTTGAAATCATTGTTAGTAAAATAAGTTCAAGTTAACAAATATAAAGGTTAGATTATACAATGGTTAGGTTAATAAATTCAATAAAAAAATACAATAAAAAAAATATTATGAATTCAATAGCTTATGGTAGAACTTTCTCTCATTAAAAAATTATTAAATTTATTGTTATACATCAGTTGTAAGGTCATTTGATAAAATTTTAATGGTAAAAGTTAAACATTAATGTCGACTTAAAAATATGGATGATATCATCATATATTGAGTCATTTTCTAATCTTATTATGAAGCCCTTCTCATACAATACGGATCTCATCTACATGAGTAAGCTAACATTTTACTCATCAACCCACACAAGGTAATGATTTGAATGATTTAATGCTAAGTTAATTATTTTATTCTTATATGAGCGAAAACAAAATTCGTTAATAATTAATTTATACAATAATAAAGCTCGATTCCAAGAAAATTATCGTCAAATTTAATTAAATGTTTATGTTTGAATTTTAGAAACAAAAATTTTTTTTTAATTTTCGGTAAAAGGGCGTAATTTCATGAAATTTAATAGCAAGCGAGTGAATCGTAGAGGATAATTTAAAAAAAATTCTTACTTTCATCGGTCTGTGGAGCCGAAAGAATAGCGCTGTGCTTTTTTTTAACTTCCTCCACATTGGCCTGAATTTTATCTATCATCTCCCGTATCTCCTCCACCTGAAATTCATGAAGCGCAAATTACAATTATTTACCCATCTCTTAATATTTTTGCAAAAAGAAAAAAATTTTTTTAAAATATTCCGATTCTTTATGGGTAATTTATAAAGTTGTATTTCTTATTACAAATCTATTTTTAACCCAATCTTAATGTGTTAATTTTTTAATTTAATTTAAATCGGCTGAGAGCATTTAATTCAAACAATTTACAATCTTAAAAAAAAAAATAAAAACAATATTATTAAAAATGTATTTACAATATTTACAATTTTACATTCATGTTACTAGTTTTATTGAGTTTTTTTAAAAAATCTTACCTCTGAAAAAAATTCATCCATGAAGCCATCCCTCCCTTCCATATTGACAGCAACATCATCAGGCCCTCCCTCTTCATCATCACTTTGAGCCTGGAAAACCAAGAATAACCAGAATAATAGACCATATTAATTATAATAAGAATATAAAAGCAATTATAATATATTGACAGAAACAAAGAAGGGTCTGTTTGGTGAGCCAAAAATATCACACAAGTAATGAGCTCTGTTCAACTAGATGGGTATTTCTTTTTTATTGTTCCATTTTTTTTGAAAATTTTTGTTGTTCTAAGTAAAGGATAAAAATTTTATTTTATTTAATTAATTAAAAAATTTAGCCTTAACAAATTTTTTGTTCATTAAAAATGTATTGAACTAAAAGAATAAAATTAAATTTGCTTAAAATAATCTGGTATTAAGGTCAATTTCTAAAATAAAAAATTAATAATAAAATATTTCCAAGCTCAATTCTAAAGAATTGGAAAAACCATTGAAGTAAATAAAGTAAATTTATGAAACACAAAATAAATAAGCATTATTTTAGTAATAAAGTAGTTTGTAAGTTATCCTTTTACACTGATAAAAACAACATTTTAAATTGATTAAAAACATGGGAAAAATATGTGAATATAGTTCATTAATGAAGATTATATAAAAAAATCACAAGATATTTTTGAGTATTGGCTATTAAAAAAATTCTTATTTAGTTTTCATTTTAAAAAAATAAAAAACATTTTTATAGTAATTTTTTAAAATAATTTAATTCATTACATAAGATGAATAAAATTTTTAATCCTAATGATAATTTTAATGTAAAGTCATAAAACAATAAAAGTTATAAAGAAACCAAGTACTGTTAAAACAAATATAAGACCATAAAAAGTATCATTAATTAAGCACTGTTGCAAAATAATAATTCTATTTGTTATTATAGTTGCAGTAATATACATTCACAGTGTACTTTCATTTTTATCATTTTATTTTTAATTTTATGGAAAACATCAAGACTTTTATTGGTTTAACATTCACTAATTAAAAATAAATAATAGAAGACTATTTTTTTGATAATTGTTTGAATTAGGGAATTTTATAATTCTAATAAAATTCTCCTAAAGAAAAAAGAACTTTACTATCTTCCAGGTATTTGTGATAAGCCTAAAATAAAAATAAAAAGGAAATGCAAAATTTATATTAAGATTTTATTTACGTACAAAAAATTAAATATGCAATCAGAAAAGGAATTAAAATATTAGATCTCCAAGATCTAATTAAATATCTATTCAATTTTATTGACTAAAAAGACTTAGTTCAGGCGATCAATCGCACAAAAATCGGTACGCTAAAACAAGGCCAGGATCTTTATCAAAAATCTCCTAACCTCATACAAAGTAAATTATATATTGTCAGACAAATGTATGCGTCTTTTATTGAGACAAACAGATTTGCCTCATTTACCTATTCTAAAGACAAAAATTTAAAATTACTAAAATAGGGTGTGATGTGAAATGGCGGCACCTGTCACTACTTAGCTAAATATAATTTGTTTATGAACTTACAGCTTGCAAAGCTGCAAATCTGTCCTTAGTCATCTTTTAGCACCACTTATCACGCGTATCGAGTTCGTTTTCGTTTATAAGAATGTTCCATCAACGGATTTTGCCATAAATTACATTGAACTACGAAACAGAAACTACAAAATATAAAAATCAATACACACACGACTTGATTATTCTGCAATGCCGAACGGCAAAATGCGACTGCGCTTTATGAACGACATTCGAATGATATTCTTTTTAATCCTCAAAATAGACTAAATGTTTATATGCTGATTAAATCTTCAAAAAGTAATTTTAAAGTTTTTCTGTGTAATTTCTGTAGTTTAATGTATGAGTAAACTAAGTTTTAAAGAAAAATTTTTTAAAAATTGGATGATTTAAAACTAAAACTAGTGTAGTATTTCTCCATTCCATTGCCACTTACAAAAACTAAAATTTGAATACAAAATTAACATTGACATTCATCTGATCTCTTTTCGCAGAAGTTATGAATTATAATTAGTCAGAAAAAAATTAAGATTTTTCATGATGATAGATCTCATACTATAAAAACGTAATTAACAATTTCAATACATTGATCAATCTATAACGGATGGAGCCAAAAATTGCAACAGTTGGCTAACCTTCATGGTTACTCTTCACGTAGAACGCCATTGTGGACCCTAGAGACGTCTGTTAGAAGTTAAAAAAATCTTTTAAAATCCATTACATCCTTGAATAAATCACTTCAATACTCATATTTACGAAAATTCTTTATCAGTGCAAGAATTACGCTGAGTTTTTTTTGAGGTAAGTTTTTTACATTCAAGATATACCAATTTTAAAATCGGCTTCTTACGACCATTTTCCTGTACACTTATTTCAAGGCCTCTTTCAGAAACACAAACGCCTATAATTTCTGTTATTTTCGAATAACATGGAATGTAATTTCTTCCCTAAGTTTTATTTTAAATAAAACCTTTTGAACTGTAATTGTTAAAATAGCTTTTTATTTGCTTTTTGGCGGGAATGTTAATTTTGCTAAAGCCAATGTTTTTTGTACCTCTCATTTTTTGAGGGTATTTTCTGAATTTAATACGGCATGGATTTTAAAAATTCTTTTATTTTGTACTGCAATCTTGGCACAGCTAAGTTTAAAGACTATAATAAAAAATTTCATATGTATAAGTTGTCTGTGATTTATGCTGTCACTTAAATTTGACTTATAGCTTTCGAGTATAAAAAGCTGAATAAAATAAACAAATTCCGCTTTAATTTTTGTATTGTAAAATATTGCGACTTAACGCATTACTATAAATATATGATGTGAAGCCTATTGTAATTTTTGTAATTTTCTTAAATTTACTTAGCAAAATATTAAGTTAATGATCATATTCATTATTAATGATAGCAGAAAATTTAAAGTTAAATTATTTGAATGTTTTTATTATGTTTTTTAATTTTTTTTTATAGATCATAATGGGTGATACTGATGCACCAACATTTAAATGTGTCCTTGTTGGAGATGGAGGTACAGGCAAAACAACTTTTGTAAAAAGGCACCTAACAGGTGAATTTGAGAAGAAGTATGTTGCTACATTAGGAGTTGAAGTTCATCCTTTGGTATTTCATACAAACAGAGGTCCAATAAGATTTAATGTGTGGGATACTGCAGGTCAAGAAAAATTTGGAGGGCTTCGAGATGGGTAAGTATAAATTGTATAATTTTTAAGTTTTTATTGTTATTATTTAGTATGAATAAAAATTATATCAAATAAATAAAACTTACCTTTGGCTTAAAAATTATACACTATTGTAACTTAAGCAAAAAAACATTTATATTTATAAAATGAAAGAAGCAATGATTATTTCACATGATTGCATCATCAGCATCATAGGCATCAATAACTTTTCTTATACAACAGATTTCAAAAATTTTATTGTTTTCTGCAAAAAATATTAATATCTATCCATTCATTTTTTAAACTTTTTTTTAGATATTACATTCAAGGGCAGTGTGCCATTATTATGTTTGATGTGACTTCAAGAGTCACATATAAAAATGTGCCTAATTGGCATAGAGATCTGGTTCGTGTGTGTGAAAATATACCAATGGTTTTGTGTGGTAATAAAGTTGACATAAAAGATAGAAAAGTGAAAGCTAGGAGCATAGTTTTTCACAGGTAGTTTTAATTTTGAAATTTTAGAAATTTGAATTTAATAAAGATATTCTTATTAAGGATACTAATTGACACTTCAAAAATTTAATATTGTATTTTAGAAAGAAAAATCTGCAATATTATGACATCAGCGCAAAAAGTAATTATAATTTTGAGAAACCATTCCTTTGGCTTGCCAGAAAATTAATAGGAGATGCAAACTTAGAATTTGTTGCTATGCCGGCGCTAGTACCGCCTGAAGTTACTATGGATCCGCAATGGCAGCAACAAATTGAAAAGGATCTTAAGGTATTCAAATATTTTAAGATTAATTATTCAGAATGTTTGCACATTTTAGTGTGGTTAGAAGCTAACACTATTAAAAAACATTATACTGAATTAAAGCTGTAAAGCCACTTTTTACAGTACTCTGAGAAAATGAGAAGAAGATTCAAAGTGAAATTATGTAATAATTGTTATATTTTGATAATATTTCTACTTTTGGTCTTATAAAACTTGTATATTTAAATTCTTTTGACATTAAATTGTATGTAAACAAAATGCAATGAGTAAAAATTTTCCTTGCTGTTAACATTCAAAAATTTGTTAAGTTTATTAGGAATTATAATTTTTGAAGTAAATATTTTACAAATATTATTTTTTTGATTTTAAACAACTTATAAACCTTAATATGTAAACCACACTTATTCATATATTATATATTTTTTAAAATATTAAAAAATAATTTTTAATTTTAAAATTTTTATCTTTCAGGAAGCACAAGAAACAGCCTTACCCGAGGATGACGAAGACCTATAAGATAACCTGAATGTAATATTAAGAAAAAGAAAAAAAAATTTTTAATTAATAAAAATATTTTTAAAATGCTTTCAAATACAGATTGAAGAGTCATTATCAATTCCTGGTTTGAAAACATTTAAAATTGGATTTTAGTGCATAAATTCTGAAAATGTAAAAAAATTAGGTTTCCTATTTATCATTATTATAATTATCCTACCACTACCATCGTCGTCATCATCATAATCGTCATCATCATCATCATCATCATCATCATCATCATCATCATTATCATTATTATCATCATCATAATCATCATATTACTCGCAATTATTTTAGAACAGTATAAAGATCAGTCAGCAATAAAATATTAAAATGGAAAAAGGGTACTGTCGGCACTGTTAGATTATTGAATTTTAGTAGTGAAAATACTTAAATTATGTATTTCCCAAAATCCTTTACATATTTCATTATCATTTTTAATTTTTAAGCAGGTTAAAATTGTGTTAAAAGTTAAGAAGGGCTTTTTTGCACTTTGGTTTAAAAGGGACAAATTAATGTAATGTTTTTTGAAATTTGCAGCAAAATAAAAGTCCTCTTTTTAAAAGTAATTTCTAAATAATTTTTTTGTCTAATCGGTCTTGGAAAAAATTTTTTGAAGTGAAAAAGTTTTAATTCTCAAGTTTTATTTTTCTTTTACCATATCCAGAAGGATTGGTTTTGAATAGATGCACTTTATTGAGTTATTATTTTTTGTAAATTGATTTCATTTTTATTTAAATTAATATTTTTATCTTCAGTCTAAGTTTGCAATTTTATTTCTTATATTTGAACTTAAATTTTTTAATCACTCTGATACCAATTTTTGGGGAGTTTCGAAATATAGTTTTCATCTTTGTTTCATATTGAGTGTCATTTCATTCAGTTAGTTTTTTCCTTAGATAAGTTTTTTTAATTCGTAAGATTATTTAAGTGACTAAGATTAAACTAACTTTTATAATACTTCCATAAAGGGAATGAATTGTATGATATCAACATAAAAAGTTTAACAAATTTAGTTTAAATGTTTTGATTAATCTAAAAGTAATTCTTGACTTTTTTTGTTCTTAAGTAATAAAATATTTTCATTCGTGATTGTCAAAGATCGGGTTATTTTAAATCTTGTAAACAAATTTATGTATTATTTGATTTGCGTATTCTGAATGCCCATTTTTTTTAACTCTTGTCCCAAATATTTTGTATTCCTCCTTTATTATTTCGTACTGAATTTGCGTAAGATGTGCTGGTTTAAGCATTTAAATAAATTATACATTTTCGGGATTAGAATGAAGTCAATCTGTGATTCGTTATTTTCAGTGAACATAACCTTTTTATTTTATTTAATTTTAAATTAGGAATCTAAAAATTAATGATGAGAAATGTAAAATTTTAAAACTTATGAAAATCATTGAACGATTCCACTAAATCCACGAGATTTTTCTATTAATATTTAACTTGATTGTTAATATTCCTGTAGTACTTATTTGAAAGTTTGACAACTTCTAATTAAATAATATGATACGAAATTTGAACAATCCGACCTCCAGGTTCCCTATATAATTATGTAACTCATCAATTCATCGTTTTTTTTGAATATGAAACTGGAACTGATTTTGAAGTTTCATTTTATGAATTAAATTATTTATAAAAATTTCATTTAATTTTTAAGTTAAAATGAAATTAAGTGATATAAAAAAATAGGAGACTAGAATTCATGTTTCTTAAAGTGTGACATTAGTATTAGTGCTGCAATTATAGAAATTGTTAGTCAAATATCAGAAGATAAAAGCAAAATGATCAATTATTTTGCATTCCGTTCACTACATTAAAATTTGAGATCATCAAATTTGTGATGTTAAAACTGAGTTGGTTAATACATCATTTAAACTTGTTCAAAATTTTAATACTCAACTCTCATAATCCATAAATATTCACTTTGCATGAGAATCCCTGAAATAAAATTTGAATAATTAGAATTACTCATTTTTTTTTAACGTTTCTAAATGATACTTTATAAGTGTCTGATAATGTAATTGAATGGTTGTCTCACGAATATTTTAATCCAAGATTGTATTAAATCTAGACCAACATAAATCATAAATATCCCTTTCTCATCAGCTTTACCTCGGGCTTTATCGATGCTATCCCTGTAATGAGGACTCTATGACTAAACTCATCATTTATTAGACAATTTGAAGAAGAATCAGGCCTAGATTTTCCGACTATATTACACACAGCTTGGTATCTGTGAAAAGAAATCAAGATATTAATAAAAGAAGAATGAATCAGCTAAATATAGTAGAAAACATACTAGAATAATGGAGTTTGAGCAGGAAATATAAAACGAAAGGTAAAGAAAAATGGTCTTCAGAGTTGACATCATGCGGAACTGCAACGATAGTCTCGCACAGAAATGGAACAAGTTTTAAAGCCGATTTGTAAAAGGGCAGATGGACAACTTCTAGGAAGCAAGCGCCACAGAAAAGCATATGATGTGGGGTTAGATATCACTATCGTAGCAGAAAGATGCACCCAACCAGCTCGAACTCGTGCAGGAAATATAAAAAGAAGCCCATACCCTGACCATAAACATCTTTAGGATAAAAATATTTTATAAGTTATAATTTTTATTTATGAGTGGAAAACACCCTTTTTTTCACAAATTTGGATCAAGAAAGCCGAAAATGTGGTTTCTACAATAAGGTTCTTAACTAGTATCCAAAAACTCCAAGCTATAGAAATAAATTGTAAATGTATAAACGTTTAAATGAAGCTTTCGACTATAAGAAAAAATTTTCAAATTTTAATCAGAAACATCCTTATATATAATTCCGGTACGCATGAAGCTGTTGATTGTATATGAAATACCAATATTAATCGTTAAAAAATTAAAGAAAATGCTTAGTGGTTATTGTTTCAAAGCACTTTTTCTTGCGAAGATTGCATTTATAAGAAATTAATCCAGGTTTACATCTTCTGAAAATCTTAGGGTGGGTATGTTAATATTAAAATGTTGATTCACATCATTTGGCAGTATTCGATTAGGTCAATTTTTCCTCCTAGAAATCAAAATGTTTATATCAAAAGAGGCCAACTAATTTTATTTATAGCTATGATTCTGTTAATTTATTCAAGGCTTAAATTGAACTCCATTTTACGATATTATTTATCAGTAATCAGAGTTACTAGAATACTTTTAAGTGAAAGCTTTCAGAGAAAAAATTTAGTAAAAGCTTTCTATAAGGAAAAAATGAAAAATTAACTTATAAATTAAGGTAATACTGTTTTAGCGCGACTAGAATAGTTTTTTATACTCAAAATGATAATTTGCTCTTATTAAAAGTCTGTTTAATATAAATTTGCTATTAGAGAGAGAATAATTCATTTTCCTCATCCAACTGTTATGTGTGAGACATCTTCGGCGTTTGTTGCAGTTGAAGGTTTCTTGTTTTTGTCGTAGACTGATAGATAATTATATTATTAATTTAATGCATTGATTTTAATTTTATATTGTAAAACTGATTAAAATTGTATCTTAAATGATTCTCCCTCAGAATGGCCGACAAAGCTACTATGAAGGTAAGTTAAAATTTATACATTTCGTTAAGGAGGATAAATTTTGAAGAAAATATCGGAGCATTAATTGTAAATATCGAAAACTTTAGCAAATTGCAGAGCAAAAGCTTAAAGCTTTTTCGATTGGTACAATGGGTAAAAGACCTTTATCGAAACGGGAAATTGAAGAGCAGAGAAAAAAAGAGGAGGAAGAAGCTGCTGCCCATGTAAGTTTTGATGTATTTTTTAAATATTTATGTTATATATTTTTAATATATATAACAACTGTAATTAATATTCTAATTTTGGTTATGATTACAATTAATATTTAATTTTAAAATGTAGAAATATATCTCTATAAATTAAGATAAATAACTTTCAGTAAAATTTACAATAAATTTTTTTATCTTATGTCATTTGAATTATTAAGTAAAAGCATAAAAATTAATTTTCTAAGTTCACTACTGTCAGTGTTATGAAATAAAAATTTGAAGAATATTAAGTAGTCATTTGATTATTTTTTGAGCGATTTAATTACAATTTTGTAAATATATTTATGGGAAACTAATTAATTATACATTTTAAGTCAATGATAGATATGATAAAATAAACCCTCCCAAATTTTAATGTAATTACAAAAAAAATTCCTTCTTTCATTTAACATGAATAATCTTTTAAAATTTATTATTATTATTATTATTTTTTTGTTATAAAAATTACATATATATATATATGGTGTTATATTTTCATTCTTATGTGTATAATAAATAACATTTTTATTATTTATACATATTTTTGTTTCATTTTTTTGCTTCTTGTTTAAATTATTCTTCAGGCTTTCCAAGAGTTTGTGGAGACATTCACAGAGGTACCAGGCAACAAGGCTGGAAAAGTATGGGTAAAAGCTGGAACATATGATGCTGGTAAAAGGCGTAAGTTCAATATTTGAAAGTTTCATAAAAATATAAATTAAAAAATAAATTCTTCATTTAAACATTATAGCAAAACTAATATGAATTAAACATTCATATATATATTTAGATTGACTTAAAAAATTATGTATGAAAATATATGAATATAAAATATATGTATGAAAATATTATGAATATAGAAGAATTTTTTTTATATAAAAAACAGTCATAAATTTCCACATATAATTTAATGTTTTTTTCACCAAAATCATATTTTATGGTCATTCTTTAAAATTTTTTCCTTTGATTTTTGTAAAACTAGTTAATCACAAAATTAAAAGAACCTCTTTATAATATTGTTTCCAAGAGTTAAATTACCTTTAAGAAAAAGATATTTGTTTTAGAAATATAAGTGAAGATGTAACTTATTCGTTTCTTTCCAAAGAAATTTGTTTTATTGAATATAAGACAATTATTTAATTAAAATTACTATATATATTTTAAAATAATGAACATCTAAAAAGCATCTAAAAAGCATCTAAAGATCTTCAGATTTTTTCAGATTTTCAGCAAGCTTTTACTTAATGACTAAATATATAAGTAAAAATTATAATCTGAAACTTACACTCACTCAACCAGATTGATAAATATTTTCATTGTTATAGAGGAAGATACAAGGGAGAAAGGTAAATTGTATAAACCTCAAAGTAGAATTTCTGAGACATTTGAAAAAAATAGCGCAGCTGAAAGAGTTCAAGAATATGCCAAACTTATAAGTGATAAGAAGCCTGAAAAACCTAGCAAGAAAAAGTCCAATGATAAAAAGAAGAGTAATTTGGAACTATTCAAAGAGGAATTGAAAATGTAAGATTTAATTTAGAATTCCATGAAATTTTAAATTTTATTCCAATATTAAAAAATGAATTTTAAAAAAAATCCTTTATTAATAGTGGTTATTTATAACAACAAAATTCATTTCAGACAATTGAATAAGATTTTTATTTTAATATTGGCATTTAACCTGAGAAAATTTCGCATTTGCATTATAGAAAATATTTCCATTTTAAGTAAGAAATCATTTATATATTTTTTAATTAAAGGATTCAGGAAGAAAGAGAAGAACGCCACAAATACAAAGGTGCTTTAAAATCTGAATTAGAATTTCCTCCATCTTCTACTTCAGAAATACCAAGTTTAATGTCTCAGAGACCAATAATTTTACCTGAAGATCAGTTAATGGGGTCCTTTGATTGTGGCGATCCTAATACTACAAATATATATTTGGGAAATCTTAATCCGAAGGTAATGTTGAATCTTTTAAAGGTATTTGTTCACATTATTGAAAAACCAATAAAAAGTTTATTCCTGTAGTGTTTATATTATATTGATTATTTACAGATTACAGAACAGCAATTAATGGAATTATTTGGTAGATATGGGCCTTTAGCCAGTATAAAAATTATGTGGCCCAGAACTGATGAAGAGAAAGCTCGCGGTAAGAACTGTGGGTTCGTAGCTTTTATGAATCGGAAAGACGGAGAAAGAGCAATGAGAAATTTAAATGGAAAAGACGTAATGCAGTATGAAATGAAGTTAGGTTGGGGTAAAACAGTTCCAATTCCTCATCACCCGATATATATTCCTCCATCGTTCGTTGAACTAACGATGCCACCACCGCCTTCAGGGCTTCCTTTTAATGCTCAGCCTGCAAGGAAAGATAAGCATAGGGTAAATTTTTTTTGCTAAAAGCATTGTTAGATGCGAGCTTTCAATAGTTAAATAATTATATTATCTAAGTTTTTATAAAATTAGAGAATGATAAAATAAATTTTTTTTGTTTTAGGTTTCTCGAATGGTTAGGGGAATTGAACCACTTTCTAAAGAAGAACTGGATAAAGTATTATATCATGCGACAGTGAAAGTTGTAGTACCTACAGATCGACAATTATTAATGTTAATAAACAGAACGATTGAATTTGTTATAAGAGAAGGTCCCATGTTTGAGGCAATGATTATGAATAGGGAGTTGTTAAATCCAATGTACAGGTTAAAATTTCAATATTCATTACAGATATGATACTTTACTTTAAAATTCATTTTATCTTTAATTCAATATTTTCACGTATGAATTTCTTTTAAAATAATTCATTAATTAAAGACTTAAACCATCCACCAATTTTAAACTCCATACTGAGTTTCTAATAATTAACTGTTTCTGAGTTTCTAATAAGCTGATCTATAATTCGAAAATTATCAAATTTGTCATTTAAATAATATATTTTTAAAATTATTTTTTTTCCGGTCCATAAATAAATTCATCGTATATTTTCGCTAAAACAACGAAAAACTATAACTATTTTATTAATGCATTGCGAGATAATAGGGAAAACTATTTTACATAATTTTCTCATCGAATTGTTTTTCTCATTCATTTTCTAAATTTTATATATTTTTTTTAAATCTAAGAAATATTATTTTTACCTGAGGAGTAAAATTAAATTGAATTCTTTTGAAAAAAGTTAATTGAGAAAATTTTTTTCCTAAAAAATTTATTTATAAATCGCTAACTTAGGGTTATTACAGGTTTTTATTTGAAAATCAGAGCCCAGCTCATATTTACTATAGATGGAAATTGTTTTCAATATTGCAAGGCGATAGTCAAACAAAATGGCATACTGAAGAATTTAGAATGTTTAAAGGAGGTTCAATTTGGAAACCTCCACCTATGAATCAGTATACTCAAGGAATGCCAGATGACCTAATAGACGATAAGGATGACTTTGAACCTAGGAAAGGAAGCTTATCAAACACACAAAGAGATAGGCTAGAAGATCTTCTAAGAAATATTGGTCCTGAACGTATTAAGGTGGCCGAAGCAATGGTATTCTGCATAGAGCATAGTGAGGCTGCTGAGGAAATATGCGACTGCATTGCAGAATCATTAGGAATACTGCATACTCCTATTCACAAGAAGGTTGGCCTTTTATATGAAAACTATTATTTCGATGCAATATAAAATATTCATTTTCAACAACCACTGTGGAGTGTTAACTTTGCTTCAAATTTTTATCTGATTTTTTTTTACAAAAGCTTATAATTAAAAAAATTCTACTTTCTTGTAAAAATTGTAAAACAAATTTAACTTTTTATTTTTATGAAAAAATATTTGTTTGATTGTAATGTAAGAAATTTTATTGCAGTGTAAGAAAACTAGCGTAAAACTTAGTTTAAGGATGCTTTTATTCTTATATATATTATATAATTTGACTGTAATGATATTTTTATAATAAAAAATGTTAATTTAATATTTTCAGATTGCAAGATTATATTTAATTTCTGATATACTCCATAATTGTGGAGTAAAAATAACAAATGCGTCACATTTTAGAAAGGGTCTAGAAACAAGACTGATGCAAATTTTTGCTGATGTTAACTTGGCTTATAAGTCATTGGAAAGCCGACTAAAAGCCGAAGGATTTAAGATGAGAGTTATGGCAATGTTTAGAGCTTGGGAAGAATGGGCTGTTTATCCCCGAGATTTTCTCATAAGGCTTCAAAATACATTCCTTGGTTTAGCGCCTTCTGTGAGTTGTTTATAATATAAATTTAGAACTTCTGAGTGTGATCTTTGTTATTTCTTATAGTGCTTCATTCAAAATCCCTATTTAAATGTTTTTAATAATGTTTAAACTATTTTAGGAACCAGAACCCGAACCGGAAATAAAACAAGATACGTCAAGACCAATTTCGGAAATTGATCCAGACATAGATGGAGCTCCTTTGGAAGAAAATCCTGAAGATGATGATTTAGATGGCCTACCACTTGATGGTGCTGCGTTACTTAAAACTGCGATCAAGAGTTTAAAAAAAGATGAAGAAGATATCGATGGAGTACCGAGTAAAATATTTTATTTAAATTTACATTATACTTAAGAATCTTTGTAATAAAAGTTTTATTTTTGTTTAACAACTGTTTGTTATAGTTATAATTTATTTGTAATTTTACTATAACTAAATCGCGATAAATTGTCTTACTCAATAATGCATGACATTTATGAATACTGAGAATAAAATCACTTTCCTTATTATATATGAAATATAGCAAAGATAATTTATGTAACATTTGAATTATTTTTGGTTTATTTCTCTCAAATTTATTTTTTAGAAAAATCGTATTAAAAACTCGTTTTTAAATTTCAGCACATTCATTTAAAAAATAAGTGAATAATATACATAAAACATGCGGAAATGAAACATGAATTTTAGTTGTTCATATTTATTAAGATAATTGTTTGTATTTTGCAGTGGATTATTTAGATGGAGAACCTTTGGAAGATGATCCACCACAATCAAAGAAAAAAATTGGAGCTTTCGTTCCATCAAAGTGGGAGACCGTCGACCCTGAACAAGTTGAAGCACAAGCCATGACGACTAGTAAATGGGATCTATTAGAACCTCCACAGCAAGTTAGTTGAATTTATTAAAAATTCGTCTTTATTATCATTTTAGAAAAAAAAAAATTTGCTTAAAAAATTGAAATCTATTTTTATCAATAAACTTGTTTTCTTGTTTTTCCTACTTTTCAGTTCAGCTTTTTCTGAAAATTTTCATTTTCTTATGCATCTTTTTACATTATCCTAGTTTGTATCCCTAAAATATTTTTTAATAAAAATAGATATATTTATATGTTTATTATATTATCACTATTTTTTATTTTGTTTTTACACTATTTATATTTTTCTATTTCATTAGTATTCACATTTCATTTCCATTTCATTCTCATGCTTGTAAAAGTACATTTCATTGTACTTTATAGTTTTTTTTTTCATTCTGATTTAGCAATATAAGCGCGCGCATTCCAGAACATTTTTTATGTGTCCAAATTGTCATAATTAATATTTTACTCCTTAGGAAGAAGAAAGTTTATGTCATAGTCAAGAAGATAGCGAAAATGATAATGAAGAAGATTCTCAAGGTGAGCTCACAGGAGATAGTTTAAGGGCAGTAAATGAAGAAAGAAGGGCCATCTTAAGAGACATAGAAGTTAAAGTTATGCAATACCAAGATGAATTAGAATCCGGTTCAAGAAAGACAAAAGCAGGATGGACAATAAATCAACAAGTTGAGCATTTTCGTCGGAAATTAATGAAACGGGCGGAGAAAGGAAGACTTTATGACGATAAAGAAGAAAAAGAAGATTCAAATGACAAGAGACGACACCATTCTCCTTCATACGGGTGAGTATTTATTTCAAAATATTCAAAATTAAGGAGCAAAAGCTCTTTAGAAGTATGAAAATCAAAAAAGTTTTATTTTGATGTTACCTATAAATAAAAAAGTTTGCGAAAAATTATTACATGTTTACATATTGTAAACATTACATTAATATTGCCAACTTTTAGAAAGTTATTTTTTTATTTTTTATAAACATTATTAAATTTATCATTATGAATTAAAATTAATTGATAAAATTTTTGTTAAATACAGGCTAAAAAGGAATTTTATAAAATCACATATTGTTCAAACTTTTTTCTTTAAAATGTTTTTATAAATCATTTTTTATATGTGTAAATTTATATATGTTTTTAAATTATATTAATGTCTTTATTCTAAGATTCTTAATTCTTTATTCTAAATTCTTATTAATGTCTAATTATATAAAATATTATATTAATGTCTTATTATATATTACATCCACAGATATATATTATGTATATATATTTTTATTGTTATACGCATTATATAATAAACATTATTTTTATAATATAATATTAATTAATAAAATTTAAAAATACATGTATAAAATACATTATAGATTATTTTTTTAAGATATTTATGACGTTTATTATTTTTTTTTAGAACTTCAAGGAAATCAAAACGATCTCGAAGCGGTTCTTCTAGTCCACCTCCTTCAAAAAGAAGTCACAGGTATGATAGTTCAAGTTTAAGCAATTTTTTTTATTTGCAGCTAATCTACCAGATTTTTCAATTTTTTATATGTATATAAATGTGTGTATGTATTTGTAACCCTACATATTTTTCATGATGAAAATTTATTTTTAAATTTATTTTACTACTTTTAATTCCGTAAAAACCGGATGATTTGATATAATTGTAATCAAATTTAATTCAATATATAATTGGTGTAAATGTCTCAGATCACACAGTCGGAGCGACAGTCCTACTGTTAGGAAATCGTCATCTCGCCGATCACGATCCCCGTATTCAAAAAAATCTCGGGCAATGTCGTCGCCATCACTTTCACCTACCTATTCAAGAAAGTCCCGTCTAAGCCCTTCCTCTCCCTATAAAAAGTCTTCAGCCAGAGGCCTGTCCCCCGTGACCCCGCCCCGTACAAAGTCATCCTCTCAAAGGAGAGGGGCCTCACCTCAATCGCCTGGGAGATCAAGGCGTCGCGAACATTCCCCCTCCTCTTCCCCTCGCCTATCTTCGAAGAAGAGAGATTCATCACCTAGCCGAGGAAAACATTCCAAGCACAGAGCGTCCGGTAGCGATTCGCCGCCGAGGAAGCACAAAGAGAGACACAAATACAAATATTAATTTCTTCAGGTATGTAGACTAATCAGTCTGTTTCAGGTTCCACCTAGTGATCTCGATTCTCTTCTTAGGAATAACCATACGTTATCTTCAATATTTGGCTCATTAACTGTGCATATGCAGTAGGGCTTAGCGAGTCCGTGATATACGTCATATGAATGTTAAACTTGAAATGGACGATATTATATTGTAAATAATATATAACGAAATATTCTTATGTGAAATTTCGAAATTTTATGGACTGTAAAAAAATTTAATTTTTAATGAAATTTTTTTATGCATATTCAAAGCTTGAGAAGCTGAATTTTAACATTAAAAATGAGACAACTTGTCCTTTGTTCTTCACGCAAAATGTTATTTTAAATATAATGTCAGTTGTTTATTAGTTACCTGAGAAAGTCTTTTCAATTCGTCATTATTTTTTTTGCAAAAATTTTGCATTTATCAAATTTTATTTCATATTTGCAATAGCATTTGAAGTGCATTAAATTCTTTCTTCTCAAAGAGATCATTTAAATTTAATTTTTTTTTTTCATTTCATCTTGCACGATATATTTAATAGCATACTATCATAACTATTTGGAATTTGTCTCATTGGAGGGAGGAAAGGGGCAAATTAAAATTTTATATGATCGTCTTATGTCGTGGAAAGCCCCAAATTGAAGAGTGAAAGAATAGAAACAATAAATTTATTATACAGCTTAGTGAATTATGAAAAATGAAAAAAAGACAGCTTATGAGATAAATCTTTTTAACTTTTATCATTTGAAAATTATAAATTTTTAAATTTATAATAGATCGATTTCTTTATAATTAGTTTCATATATGAAACATTAAGAATTTAGAGCAAGGTTTTTAAAATTTTGCTTTATAATTATTTATTTCCTATTTCAGCTATTTACACTACACAGAGTAATATTTTTTTCTAACCTGATAAAAGAAAAAAAACCAAGAGGTAATTCATTTTAAATTTTATTCACATTAATTTCTCCAGTTTTCTTTCTCAATTAATATAAAAAATTTCTTAAATTGAATCTAAAGTTCATAAGTAATTTTAAATCAGAAAACAAATTATAAATTCAAAATATTATTAAGTTTAAACAATTAATTCTCTATCGTATTTGTTACCATAATTTAGAAAAATTTTAAAATTTTTAAGTCATTATCTTTCATTTTAATATTGCCATTTTTTTGATATTACCCTTAATAATAAAGCAAAATTTTAATTTTTTTGCAATTTTACTAACGGATAAGTTTTCATGTTTATAAATTTTGGAATATTTGAATGAAATGATGGCATATCTTCCGTAACAAAATTTTATTAAAAATAACAGTTTTCATACAAACATTTTTGTTTGAAATAAAAAACGAAAATAGTTATAAATTTAACTTTTAATATGAGCTTAAATTTATTTGTGGAGTTCTAAAAAACTATATATTTCATTTATGACTGAAGTCACTATTTTACTAAGAAATTTTTAAAAATCTTTAATTTTTTAAGTAAAAAAACTTCTTTTTGACTTTAAAGTATCTTTTAAAATCATTTCTATTATTGCTTTTATTATTTTATATGATTGAATCAGAATCTTAAATTAATTCTATATAGAATTTAAATGACATCTTTATTGTTTTGAAGTTAATCAATACATTTAAGACTAAGTTTACTTAATAAATTGAATTTTGCGTAAAATTTTGTTATGGGTAAGTCTTAATTGTTGTTCCATTAACTTTAAATTGTTAATTTTGATTGTTCTAATAGTTAAAACGTTTTGATTTTTCAGCATCGGAGTCTCTCGATATCAAGATATACGGTATGAATTTTAAGTTTTTTTGTAGCCAATAATTTTGGCTCGATTTGTTTCTTCATAAGCATTCATAAAATGTATTTTATGAGTATCATACAGTGAAACGTGTCTTTTCAGGATTAGTTTTTTATTCGATAGTGATTGTAATTTCAGTAAATTTCTACTGAAAAAGGAATAAATTTTATAACATAGATTATTGAATATAAAAGGGTTAAGGAGAAAAAGAACGAAAAAAAGAGGGAGATATTTAAATTTTTGTTAATTTCCGTGGTAAGTATTAGTCTAGAGAACCGAAAATTATAATTAAAATTAAATAGAGTAAAGGCTAATATTATAGCTAATGAGGCGTATTTAATTTAACTAAAATGCCATGACGACGATGTTGATAATTTCACTTTTCATTCATGAGTTTCTATGCATAATTGAAGAAGAAACTGATTATTTGGTAGTAGAGGAAGGTAAATTAATTTTTCCTAAGTGGGCTATTACATTTCTTAAACGAAGGCTGAAATTCTTTATGTTTTACAAATGTATAAACATTTCTTTCAATTTAGAAATTTGGAAATTAGAAAAGGCAATAAATCTTGAATTAATAGTTTCAAATGAATCAAAAATAGAATTCACAATGTACTCATATGCTATATGAAGCTAGTATTAACTGCCAGTTTTTGTTATTCAATTTTAATCTTAGGGACGGAACAGAACTTTAAACTTTTGACAAGTTAATTTAAATCCCTTCAGTTTCCTGAGTGACTTAATGAAAATACCAGTGTGTTGCAAAGTGTCGCGTTGGGTAACATTTGAAGACAAATTTGAGCAATTTCCGCAATTAAATATTTATTAAATAAATCGTTCGCAAGAATTGTTTGAGAAAAAATCGTAATTCTTTTTAAGTATGACTGAAGATAGCTTTACAAGTACAATATCACTTTGCATATAAAATATTTATTGATATGACAAAAAAATACATTGTTCAAGAACAGTGACTTTTTTTTTATATCGATTAGCTTTGAATATATTAAAAAGTACGGCAAAAAATGAACTAATTTTCCTCATATTTTTAATTATTTTTGTTTAAATAAAAAATTTAGGAAAACCGAATGCTGAAGTACATATGTATGAAAATTTGATTTAGTTTTTGAAAATAAATTTAAAATTTTATTTGACTGTAAAAATTAAATAGCAATGTAATTTTTTCTTAAATATAAAAAGTTTTGAGCGACTAGTGTATGAATGTACGTATAATGGTTTAATGCGGCAGTTCAACTATTTTGTTAAAAACAGTTGAGATTTGGATATATTAAATATATATCAAGAAATATATGAATTTTTTTGTTGTTTTCTTATTATTATTATTACAACTGAACTCTTAGTATCTCCTGGAAACCTTATATTCCATCTTGACATATCTAATTAGTAATCAAAATTTTTAGTTTCAAAAATTTGGTAGTTCGGAAATTTTAAAATATTTTAATGATTTCTCTTAAAACTTACTTTTATTGAAGAGAAAGGTTTTTCACATGATTAAGTAAAAATTTTGGAATGGCATTCGATTTGGCTTAGATGTAACAAATTAACATTATCGGATAAATTTTGTCACTGAAGGGACGGGCAGAAATTCATTCATCCGAAGAGGGGCAATAATTGCTGTGAGGGAAATAAAAGCAGTGAAATTAATGAATGGGGAAAAAACAAAATTAAACCGATTTGTCTGTCCATTTATAGTAGGTTGAACATATAATACAAGTAGCAACTAAATTTTTCGTTAAAATAAATATTCGCCCAACAAACGGGATACCAAACAATTTGTAAGTTTTATTGCATTTAAGCATGAACGCAGTTTTAAATAGTTATTAAAAAAATTAATTTTCCACATTTGAATTTTTCTTTCGTGTGTAAGCATAAAATATTTAAAATATGCCATAAATTTTTCTAGAATTTCAAAATCCTGTTTTACAGTGACTAAATAAAACAAAAAGTATATTTTAATAATTTAATTATTTAAAAGAATATTTAAGTTAACCGTTTTCATATGTTATGACAGAAGTATGTGAAACAATTTATAATTTTATATCAAATAATGTTTTATATTTTGTTTCCATAATTTGAAAAAAATTAAAATTTTTGAAGAAATAATAAAAGATGTTACAAAAAATTTCACTTCAATAATAGTAGGAATAATTTTAAAAAATTCGAAAAACATAATTTTTTTAAGATTTATGTGAATGTGTGCAAAATTAAGAAAATTATTTGTTTACGTTTCATAAGAGTAATATAATTTAGTATTTTCGTAGGTTCCGGTAATAATGGATTACTTCTGTCATACTGCAAATCTTAATGAGACTTCCCTATCTTGGTTTTCTAAAACTTGCCAATGCGACTGGATCAACATAATTTTATCCTTATTCTCTACTTATATTACCTCGTTAATAATTATTTCATTGCGATGGATGGAAAGTAATCGGTACGTTAAAGGCCATATGAATTAATATTTCAGGACTGCTGGATTTGAATTTTTTTTCTCAATCAATTTTTTTTCCAGAGATCAAAAATTTACGAATCGCATCTTTGGAAATCATTGTTTTCGTGTATGTTTAACCATGATACTCTTCTTTGTGTATTGCGCCGAGTTTGCCGATGCCTTCTTATCCGCAGCCCCATTTTACATTTTCCTAGTTCCTATTGCGTCATTTTTAGTTTTAATTACTTTGGCGGTTCTTGGAATTTTGACTGAAAGAATTGACTGTCCTCTTCTACTTTTCGTAACCGGTTCGCTATGGGCAATCAATGGAGGAACAAGAGCTTTTCGGTTTATGCTATTATGCTACGAAGGAGTTCAAATAAACTGCTTGCGATCGTCAACCGCAGTTTTCTCGGCTGCTCTTTGTTTTCTGATAGCGTTTTCCGAATTTTTTATACTCAAATACGAGGTATGTTTTCAAATAATTTTAACATCCGGAAATATCGGAGGCATTGCAATGATTACCGGGTGCAAAAGCTGTCACTTTCATGATATTGCCATATTTTTCTTTTTGCCTCTAAAATTTTTCAGCTTAATAGAAACAGGCGATTGAGAAAATCTGAAGAAAGTCCTTATGATATGCATGTTTATCGACATGACGATGTAAATATATTTTCACGAGCTACTTTTTGTTGGATGAATTCATTTATGAGATGCGGTTATAAATCACCTATTGAGCTGAGTGATTTGGGAACTCTTCCGAAGTCCCATACTGCGAAACAATTACATCAAAGGCTAGAAGCAATTATTTCGCCTTATGAGGTGGGACTATTTTGAAATATTAAATTTAAACATTCAAAGAGATAAAGTTTTCAAAAAGATAAGAAATCCTAAAATTTCTTTATACTAAGGAAACAAAAGTAGCATTGTAGGCGATCAAAGTGTTCGCGCCATTTTCACTTTTAAATTGCTACAACATTTAAATTACAACGGTAAAAACGCATGTAACGGTTAAATTCATTTAAAATGTTTGTTTCTAACAAAACTTGATCTGAAATTTATTTCATTGAAGGGTGAAATCGCCCCGGCAACCGTATGGAAATTATTCTTGATTTTTATGGAGCCAGATTTTTGTATTGGAGGAGTTTTTAAATTATTGGGAGATTTAACGAGCATTGTAGGACCTCTCGGGATTTCGGCTATGGTAAGCTTCGTAGCAAGTGAGAAAAGTAAGAATGTTTCAGAGGAAGACTTACATATCTGTCCTTCCATATCGGATCTGTGGCGAAACGGCTGGACCGTTGCTTTTATTGTTTTCTTCGCTTCAATAGCGCAAAGTACGTTTTCTCAGGCCAGTACCCATTTTGTGAACGTGAAATCTATTCATTTAAAAGTGGCACTTCAAAGTTTGATTTACAAAAAATCTTTAAAATTGAGAATAACATCAAAAGCTCAAAATAGCTCAACAATTTTTTCTAAGAAACAAGAAAATGAGAGGAAATCAAATGAGAATATTGATTTTGGAATTTTAATTAATCTTATGTCAAATGACACAACAAACATTATGTCATTTTTCACAATTGCACATTATATCTGGGCAATCCCGATCAAAATGTTTGCAATAATGTTTTTGTTGTATTTGCAACTTGGTGCCAGTGCTATTATCGGCGCGGTTACGACGATAATGATTCTATTGCCACTACAGTTCTTGATCGGGAGAAAAATGTCGCAAAATATTTCAGCTATTTCGGTGAGTTTTAAAATTTTTTGCAGTTAAACGAAAAGTTTGTAATTTGATATTTTAAATTTTATATTAGGAATCAATTCATATGAATATATCATCTCGTAGAAGCTAAACGCTTAATATATTGGATATTTTACATTTTTTTCATTTTCCTGAAAATGTATTACATCAAATTTTTTATCTTGTAGGAATTAACTGACAAACGATTACAACTTCTAAGCGTTTTGACGGAGAAAATCGAACTATTTAAACTTTTAAGTTGGGAAAAATACCATTGTCACAAAATTTTAAAAGTTCGAAAGAATGAACTTAAACTTCTGAACAAGGATTCTTTATTTTGGGCTATAATTAGTAAGTTCAAAATTTTATGAGGAATTTGTGTAATTGTATGAAAAAAGAATACAAAACTGATTAAAATTGTTTCTCTAGCTTTCTTCACCCACGCATCATCTGTTCTTGTTTCATTGATCACTTTTGGAGTGCATTACATTTTAAGCGATATTTCTTTGTCATCTTATGGTGTTTTTTCTGCACTTGCACTTTTTAATCAGTTAATGGTGCCTCTTTTTATATTTCCAGTCATCGTACCCGTTATAACTGAAGCATTGGTAAGGAAATTTTGTATTAATATAAATTCAGACTAATTTTCAGTATTAGTATACATTTGCTACGTTAAAACTACACGAAAATTATTGTGCCTGAAAATTCTAAAAAAAAAATGTAATATAATAATAAATATGAGAGTAATAACAAATCATACTGAGTATCGAAATGAACAAAAAATTAATAATAGATTTGATTTGTAAAACTAAAAAATCTTGTTATTTATAATATATTTTATTTTTTTAAAAATTTTCACAGCATTTTTTAATTTCATTTATTTTCAAATTTAATACTCCATTTACATATTATTGTTCTTTATATTTGCCATCGGAAAGTAAAGGGTAAAATACTTTTAATGTCAGAGTTAATATTGATTATAAAGATGACCACCATTTGTCGAATTGGAATTCAAAGTTTTGAAATCAAGATATTAAGCCATAATAATTTTAAATGACCCATAATCAATATCGCTTAAACGTTATATTTTAAAGCGATATTTAAGAAAAATTTTAATTATTTTAAGATAAATAATATATACATATATATATCATTGTTACATAATTTTACAATAAATATGATTTAATATATATTGCACATCCAGGATTTTTTAATCATAATGTTAAAAATTAAAGATCATTGTTTTCAGTAACATAACGGCATCAACATTATTCAGTATAATTCGAATGATAATTACAAAATTAACGTTAGTAAATTTTTGTCACATGCCTTATATTTAAAAATAAATTTATTTTTCGTTTTTAAGTTTTTAAATTAATTGTTGTTTTAATTTGTAATATTTTCATAAATTTAACAACAATAATTTTAATTATAATTTGAATGGTGGTCAATGAATAAAATGTTTAAATAAATAAATAAGTAAATAAAAAACAGAGTGCAAGTTGTAAAAATTATGCAATTATTTGTAAATGTTCCTTTAACAAATATATTTTAATTAATGAAAGCGAATATTTAGCACTATAAATATTAACTTAAGAATTTTCATGGTCAAATATTAGGTTAGCTGTCGAAGAATAAGCGAATTTTTTCGCTTTCAAGGAACTATTGTGAAACGCAACAGTACAAATTCAGAAGTAATAAAAAAGCAAAATAAAATATCACAGAACTGTGAGATTTCTTGCAAAATGACATCTATAATTGAAGAGGACGAATTCAGGCAAGCACAATAAACTTTTTTTAAATCTTACATATCAACCATCCAAGATATTAAGAATTATGATTAAGTCTTGAAGTACTCATAAAATTTGTATTATTATTGTGCTAATTTTATTAATACATTTTCAGGAAAGTTATTGAAGATTTTAAATCCTTTTTATATCAATTTTCAGATTATCACAAATAAGCAATGATTTGAGATTAAACATTCATGATAAGCATTCGAAAACTGGAAAACATAAATTTAAAGACGAGCTTTCATTGGAAAATATCTCAAAGTTATATCCAGAGAAAGGTAAAAGTTATGATAATTTTGATTAGAATTTAAAAATTTCAACAAAAAGAAATCGCAAAATTTCGAGGATTTCTTTTTATTAGATTATTTTCAAGATTTATTTTTATTAAGTTTTTTCTTCAGATTTTTTTTTGTTGAAATTATAATCCTCCATAATTTTTTTGTTCATATTACATTAAATTTCTATCAACATATTAATATTTCTTTATATTCATTATTGTTAAATTTTTAATATCTTTAGGTCTTTATTAACTTTGTGTTATTGTTATTAAATTAATTACCAATTTTCACAGGATTTTTACCAGAGGATTTGATTTTAGAGATTGAAAACGGGGAATTTTCATGGAATCCGGAATTTCTTGGTACTCAGTTAACGGTGAAAAATTTTAAAATTCCAATAGGTTATTATTTATATTATTTATACTATTTTTATCTGTAATAAATATTTATAATATGCATTTACTTAAATTATTATTTTAAAATACTTATAACTTTAATTTATTTTAACCAAATGCTTTAAATTTCAGAATTTCCAAAATAGTCCCCTGTTAAATTTCATTAATATATACTTTTATAGTCTACTATTTGTTAAAAATTGAAATTCATTTATTTAAAATTAAAATTTTCTTCACTAGAATTAAATTAATTTTTTTGTTTTGAGAAAAAAAATCATTAACAAAAAAGAAATATTTTTCTTATTTTTCTGTAATAGACCTTTAGAAATTTATAGTTTTTCAATATGCTTTAAAAATCCCCGATGAAATGAGCATTTAATAATTTAGGTAAACACTTTAAGATTAATATGTGAAACTTGATGGCTTAAAAATATAAAAGCATTTGTAAAATTATACCACTTGCAGTTGTTAGTTTATAAAACAATATTTCAACTGTTTTAATATAAGAAATTAATATAGGGGAAATTTAAGTAATTTATCCTATTATTTTATATATTTTTAGGTAAAATAATTTTCATTTTGGGGAAAGTTGGGAGTGGTAAGACCTCATTGCTTTCAGCGATTTTGGGGGAAATGCCTCAAACAAAAGGAAATATCAAATGGTGCAGGTAATATATATATAGTTTAGTTATTTTTTTTCCTGTAAAATACAATTGACTGAAATACTTAATTAATATCGACTTGCTTTTTATTACATCATTTAAGAAAAATATATCATTTCCCAGTAATTTATAAACCAATTTAATGCGCAAAAAAATGATAATAGTTTTATTATAAATAAAGAGATATCAGATTATATGGACTTTAATTCTGTTTTATAGATGTTCATATTTTTATATGTATATTATATTAATAAAAAATTTCGAATAGATTTTTAAAATAGAAAAGATACATTGAAGTAAATACTTTAATGATAAAAAAAAGATTAAAATACTGAAATTATTAATTGAATATGATTGAATTTTATTGCTTTTAAATATAAAAAACCTTATTTCCCAGTAAGAATGAATCCTATCTAGAATATTTCTCACTAAAAAAACTGAAAGCTATTTAAAAGCACAAATCTGAAGAGCCAAATTAATTTATTATTACTTTTTAGCGCAGAAATTATTTTTTCATATCAATATAAATATTTAAAAGTAAAATATTAATCAATTTTCAGCAATATTCCAATCGCATATTGTCCCCAGACTCCTTGGCTTTCAAATGGAACAATAAGAGAAAATATTTTATTTGGATTACCATTTCATACACGAAGGTACGATCAGGTGATAAATGCCTGCGCCTTAAAACCCGATATAGATATTCTTCCAAAAAAAGACCTCACTGAAATAGGCGAAAATGGGATTAATCTTTCTGGCGGTCAGAAGCAACGTATTGCCATCGCAAGGGCTATATATTCTAGAGCAAAACTAATTATTTTGGTAAGATTTTTCCTCTGAAGTTTTAAATTTAACTTTACATTTAATGCAAGAGATTTTTTAAAATAATTTATTGGTTTTGCCAAGTTCAAAACAAGTAAAATTAATAATACTTTTGCAGTAAAATTTTTTTAATTGTACATGATTTTTTTGAAAAAGAAGTCATGAAATTTCAGAATTTTTTCTTATTTCTTGTCATGCTTACATTTATAGGACGATCCATTCTCTTCTCTAGATCTTCCAATGGCGAGTTCAATCTTTGAGCATGGAATCAAAAGCCTTGTCAGAAGATTCAAGAGGAGTGTCTTATTGGTGACTCATAACATTACATTTTTAGAAGAATGCCATTCGGTTAATATATATTAGGTTTACTTAATTTTTTCGAAGTACTTTAAAAAAATTCAAAGTTAGATTCTAAAGTATTTTAAAATTTAAATACAAAAGAATTGAATTTATGAATTTTTTTTAACAGGTAATATTAATGGAACGAGGTACAATAAAGGCTCATGGTAGACCAAACGACATAAATTTACTAAATTGCGAGCTTCAAAATCAGGAAAGCGATAATATAAAAAATGAACGCACTATTAATGAAAGATGGCTTTTAACTAAATCAGTAATTAAACTTAAAAGAAATTTAAATAATACAATTTGGTACTCAGAAGTAAGTCATAAAATTCCGGTGATATACCTTTAAAATTAAAACTCTGAGGAAACCATTATCTTCCAAATTTTATTCTTTTCCAAATTTTTTTAGTCTTTAGTTACAGGGGAAGGGAAATTATTTGAAGTCCTGTGAATGGAAACTGATATCGCATGATCTGCCGTTGCCGACTGATGAATTTCAGAGTTCTATAATCAATTCAAATGTCCCCACGAGAAGAAATTCAATAAAAAGAAAAAGAATTGGAAGAGCAAGTTCTTTACAAGATCGACATATTAAGAACCCTCAAATTATAAGGCAATACTCCTCACCCTTAACAACTAGTGCAAATCAATTATTTAGGTATTATTTTTTTCGGTATGTAATATAAAGCGGAACTATTTGTCAACGTAATTTTTGATTTATTCAATTCGATTCACATTAACAGCAACGGAAAGAAACAAAGAAGTGAATATCTAAATATTCAACTAAAGGATTTTGGGTTGTCTTCGAATCAAGACTATAATTATAAAACACGTGTCACTAAAGTTATATCTTCTGAATCTGGACTAAGTGATATATGCAACGATTTCGACGATGAAAGTTAGTTTGAATTGAATCACTTAAATGCAGAAAATAAAGTTTTAGCAAAATATTTATATTTCATTTAATATGTTAGTTCTAGAAGTAGAAGATATTAACAGAGATACCGAAGAAAGAGAATGTGGAAAACTAAGGAGTCAAATTTATGTAAAATATCTCAAAGCGTGTGGTTTTAAAATTTCTTTAGCTTACTTAATAATCACATTGACTTGGCAAATTGCTCGTGTCTATACGGATTTCTGGCTCAGTGTTTGGGTCGAAACACCAATCAATTACGGGGTATTATGATACATACTGATTTATCTGATACGAATTTCAGTCTTTTTAGTTTTAAGATTGCTAAGAAAGTTCTAAAGCCTGATCACTAATATTAATACATGAAGAATATGAATTTAAAAGATAAAAAAGCCTACACAAAATTCTTCATCATTAAATTTATTAACTTCACCAATATCAAAATCATAAATTTTCAGGTGGTCTTTTAAATTTAAATTAAGCGCAATTTCGATTATTCCAGACAATGAATTTATATTACGCTATATTTTAATGATAATCTTTATTATTAACAATGATTTATATTCTAGATTTTTTATACCACTTTTTGATTATATTTAGGTATTGAAATATTTGTATATATATGCATCTTTAACGGTTGGAGCTATTTTTCTTTCTCTAATGTCACACGGACTTGGACAATTGGCTGGATCTTTAGCCAGAAAAACTCTCCATGATTCAATGTTGCTTAACATATTTCAATGTTCAAATAAGCTTTTGGAATGTAATCGAGCAGGAAGAATTTTCAATAGGTTTTCAGTGGATATTGAAATCATAGACAAGGTATCAATTTTTCAATTTTTATATTTTTTTAACCTAGTATGAATAAGAGCGAAAATACCAAATATCGATCTTTATTTTGTTTAGGATTTAAATAATGTATGTTCTTTATTAATTATCCACAGAAATTAGCAACCACCATCCAAAGACTTATGCAGTTTTTGCTTTTATGCTGTTCTGCAATGGTTATTAATGCCGCTATCACACCATGGTTCATAGTTATTGCTATTCCAGTAGTTCTTTTATATTACATCATTCAAAAGTTTTATCGGTGTTCATCGAGGGAGCTTTTAAGAATTGACAGTAATAATTTTAATTAAATTTATCAAAATCATAATATTTTCTTATAAAAGAATTTTTAAAAGAATTTAATATTTTCCATAAATATTAAAAATAGAGTAGTATATTAATTTCACAGGCAATACAAGAACGCCGGTATTTTCCCTTTTCACTGAAACACTGTCTGGCTTGAGTAGTATTAGAGCTTTTGGCTACGAAGAAAAATTTCTTTTTAACTTCTACACCAAATTAAATATTAATACTAATTGCTTTTTAATATTAAACTGTGCAAACCGATGGTTGGGTATAGTTTTGGTAAGTTTATTTCTTTTGTTAAGATTTTTGAAATTAACAAAAAGTAAGAGCAGTGAAAATATTTTAGGTTAAAATTTTTTTGCTTTCATTTTCTTTTTTATCTTTCTTTTTCTTCTCCTGAATGAGTTATCAATTTAAATTTTTTCAGTTTTTATTTATTGCATTTATTTAGATTAAGATTTTTATTATTTTTACTCATTTTCCTTTACATTTGCAGCATTACTATAAAATATTATTTTATTTTTAGGATTATTTAGGTGGAATAATTGTATTGTTAGGAATGATAACAGCACTTATTGCTGTAAAATTATATCCAGATGCAATCACACCATCTATTGTCGGTCTCGCAATGAATTATACTCTTCTTGTACCTATTTATCTCAACTGGGTTGTTAAATTTTTTGCGGACTTTGAAATCTATCTTGGAGCTGTAGAAAGAATAAACAACTATATTAATTTGTCTAATGAAAAATCTACTCCTCATTCAGGTAAATGCAGATTTTTTTTACTTGCTTTCGACACTAATAAAGTTAGCGCACATTATAAACTATTCATACAAAAAGTTATATCATTTATAAATCCTTGCCAGTAAATCATTTATAATAGCATTGATGTGAATAATAAGCGGGCCATTTAATTTTACTACATATATTTTTATTAAATTTCGAATCTCCAAGGTTTGCTCTTTATTTTTATTTTAAAAAAATTTTTAAAGAACAATTTTTTCCTTGGTTGAAGAAGGTTCTATTTTTAAAAACAGGTAAAAAACAAAGAAAAAGATTTATTTTAATATGAAACTATTAAGAACTGAAATTAATTTTTTAGTTTACATTCTTCAATGATTTTTCAGAGCTGATTGGTGCGATTCCTTCAGACTGGCCAAAGTTTGGGGAAATCATATTTGAGAATGTATCGCTTAAATATAGATCTTCCCCGGAACCCATTCTCACAGATATTAATATACATATTCCCCCTGGACAAAAGGTATAATTTTTAGTCTTTAACTAAATTAGAAAAATTACCTTTAGTGAAAAATACTACTTCTTGCTAAAAAAAATTGTTTACAGGTGGGGATTTGCGGACGATCTGGTAGTGGTAAATCTACATTGGCATTATCTCTTTTCAATATGTTGGAAATACACAAAGGTGTAATTAAAATAGATAATGTAGATATAACTAAAATACCGATTAATTTATTGAGAACTCGGGGCTCCATAATTCCTCAAGATACTCTTCTTTTTAATGGTACAGTTAGAGAAAATTTAGATGTTTCAGGATCCTTTACAGATGATCAAATATGGACTGCTGTGAATGAAGCTCAATTAAAAGAAATCATTGAAACTAACTACTCTGGTAACTTAGGTAAAGCGTTATAACGAGTATTTAATTTCATACTAACTCCTAATCGAATATTTAATAATTCGTCGAAATTAGTCAAAATTTAATTATTGGTAAATATTTTCATTTAAGATTCAGAAATGGATGCAGGGCGGTGTCTTAGCGGCGGCCAAAAGCAGCTCTTTTCTTTAGCTAGAGCCATTCTTCGAAAATCATCTTTTCTGATTATGGATGAAGCGAGTAGCAACTTAGACAAAGAATCTGAGCAAATTCTCATGTCAACAGCGCAAAGAGTGTTTAAAGGGAGAACATTGATTATAATCGCAGTGAGTATGGAATAAAGTGACTTAGTTCTATTTTACATGTTTTGAAATCCATAAAGCAGGAATGATATTACAAGGTTTAAATAATTACTTCAGCATAGACTTTCAACAATTCTTGACTGTGATAGAATTATTGTTCTGGAAAAGGGCAAAATAATAGAAGATGGCGTTCCAAATTTTTTAATCAACACAAAATCAGGAATATTTGCCGCCATGGTCAGAGCTTCGGAAGAAGGATTTTTGGTTCCATAAATCTTTTTTTTTTAAACTATTGTTTCAAATAAAATAAATATATATTTTATGAATATTATTATAATATGATTTTGATTAAAATAATTATTTAGTTGTTTTTCTTCTAAATTTCATATTGTTTTATGATGATTCAATCAACATGTGTTCAACATGTAAGGTATTTTGTTAAGCCTGCACAGAATCTAATGATTCTGTGGACAATAATCAATATTTTACATGAGGTAAGATATAATTCAAGACAACTTGAATATTACTTTATTGAAATTTATCAAATCTATGATTAAATAAAATAATCTATTAGAATATAATACATCACTATATACGGAATGCTACAAATGAAATATTTTAGTCTTTGATTTTGCATAAATGTATAAACGTTCGTAATTCCTGATTCATATAATTCGATTAATTTCAATTAATTGTAATACAGTTTAGATTTCATATCTATATAATGAAAAGCTATAATAAGTCTATAAGTTTTCAACTAGCAATCTCACCTCAGTAAAACTTCATCGGTCACGATATCGCCACTGCGCAAAGCTTTGTAAAACTTTTAAAAGTCTAAAGACTAACTTATAGTAAATAATAAACTACATATAAAATAAAACTATATATATAAAATATATATAAAATATATATTATACTATATATAAACTATATATATAAAATAAACTAAATAGACTTAATAAGTCTATAAGACTTTTAAATAGTCGACAACTATTTGTCTGGATAATTTAATGTAAAAATTCAAGCAAAAACTTAATTATTGACTTCTATTTCCATTGTTAATGCACTGAGACAAAATTAATTTTAGATGAGAAAAATCTATATAATTTTTAATGTCATTTTGTTTAAGAAATTTCGCGTTAGGGCTGACCATAAAATTTATTTCAGTAACAGTCTATAAACTTAATCGTAAAGCTTATCAAATTATAAAGATGTCATACATGTTAATAATAAATTGAAACAAAAAATGATGCTAATAATATAATTTTTTCTTAAAATGAAATTGAAATTAGTATTTAACCTAAACACGATAATATGATCATTTCGTGTCAGAGTTGGAAGATGGCCCCTATCGGCCATTATTACTTAAAGAATAATATAATCTTGCTGTAAATAGTTTACCATTTAAAAAAAAAAAAAAAAAAAAAAAAAAAAAAAAAAAAAAAAAAAGTAAAAATGAAAAGTCTAAAACTTGTTTGTGAATCCACGTGATTTATAAATTAAAAGAGAAGAAAATATGGTGGTATGCGCTAATTTGAATACGTCATAGTATAAGCAGCTCAAATTATTTTAATTGAATTGTACTTGTAACTGAAAAAAAAAATGTCAAACATAAATGAAATAAATATTTCCCAAGAATTAAAAGAGAAAGTTGAACAGTGGTGGAGTGATCTTCATAGAGAGAGAAAATACAATAGCACGTCTGTAATTTCCAAAATTATTAATAAATCTTCATTTGAAGAGCAAGACTGCGTCCGTAAATTAATATCAGATCTCATTAAGAAAGAAATTTCTCAATCATTGCTCTCAACAGAGATTAAAGAACTTATAATATTATGTAAAGTCATCAATGGATGCTTTGATAATTTTATTCATGCAACTGATGCAGCAAGCATTTCATTTAGTGAAATTCTTACTTTTATAGAATTTTGTATTGAAGAATTCAGAAATGGACAGCATGTAAAGTATGTTACAATAGATAAATATTTCATTTATCCAATTTAATTCTAATTATAAACTGAAGATTTCATTTGAAGGATTTTAAGAGCTTAAATGTTTTTTACTTTCAGCCACACTCCTAAATATTCAAATTCAAACTTATTAGACTTGATTCATTGTCTAAGTAGAATTTTGGTTTTGACTTTGAAAACCCAAAGAACTATAGGATGTGATAAAAAGAGGGCATTACATTTAAATCCCAAGAATATAGCTTTAATGTCAAGACTATCATCTAAAATTAGTATCATTTTCACTATGGATGAAATTTTAATGGATACAAAATGCAATTTTGCAATGGCCTGTTTACTTATTAGAGAAATAATAATTGGAGATAAAGATAAAATTATTCAGGTTGTTTGAAATTAAAGTAATAAAATTTAGTCAGTAATTCAGAAATCATAATCCTAAAATGAATATATTGAGTAAAACATTCAGAAGAACAAAAAGGAAATACAATAAAGAAAAAATAATTCAGATACTGCAAAAAATTTATAAATTAATTATTGGTGTAATTTGATTTTTTTTTATTACATTTTAATTACATAGCAAATCTAAAAAAGCAAATTTAAGCATATATTAATTTCAGCTTGAGTATATTTTTATATGTTGTTTTGAGTGAATAGTTTATACTATTATAATGAATATGAAATATGGTTTATACTATTTAAAATGAAGTTATATGTTATATATATTTTAAGTCTATATTACAAGACAATTTTATTTGTTGCTTTCAATTAAATTTCTTTTTTAATCTTAATTTTGGATCAAATATTTAAAAATTAAACATTTGCAATATATTTTTTCCTTTCCAGTTTCATCAAAAATTTTTGGCAACAATTCCTTTGATCATAAGTGAAAAAGAATATAATTTAAACGCTCTTAAATTTATATTAAGCAGTGCATTCTTGAACACATGGTCAAATATTGTAATAGATTCATCTTCAACTGCAGTTTATCTCAAATTCTATATAAATTTGTGTGAAAGGTAATATAATAAAAGAAAACTAAGGTAGTTTTTATAATTAAAAAAAATAATTATATTTATAAGTGAAAGATAAATTTATTGTGTTGCTTAGCATTTTTTTTAATATGTAAATGAAAAAATAGTTCTTACCCTCACAAAATATTTTTCAAAAAAAATAAATGCCAAATTTGTCTCACATTTATTGTTTCAGTTATTCCAGTGATACAACAATGGTTTTAAATATTTCAAGGACTTTGTTGATACTGGTTAAAAATGAATGCTTTCATGATTTCATTGTGGCATCAAAAGATGAAAGTTCATGTCAAATCAAATCACTCCTTTTTTGTGTCTGGATGCTTTTAGATCACCCAGTTGCTTGTGTTAGGCATTCTTCAAAAGATTTTCTTTTCATACTGGCACAACTTGAAAAATGTAGAAATAAAATGATGAACTCTCTATCATCATTACACCATGATAAAAGAAGTTATTTTATTACCCTGTCTGCTTTGGCTAGTGAATCTGGATCTCAAAGCATAATTAAAAGGGATCACTGTTTACCCAAAAAATTAATCATGGCTATGACTGATCCTACTCTGGCATCACATGTTAAGTATTAACTGACTTTAAATTATTTTTATTTAAACACCATGTTTTTTTAACTTATTTTTAATTAAATTTAATTAATTTTAAAGGAAATTAAAATAAATGAAGGATTTTCATTCGTCTCTATATTTTTTAATTATTTTTAATTATTTTAGGTAATATATGCTCTCGAAAATTTGATTTTAAAAGACAGTTTAGCTGAGGCAAACTTTCCTGAATGGTGCGAGACTTGGGTTGTACCTCTTCTCACTTCATTATCGAGAGTAATGATTGTAGTGGCTGCTGATGTTGAAAAATTGCTTGATAATCTTTTTAGAAAATATCCATTAGTTTTCCCTTTTGTTGTTAATAAATGGTGAGTAAAAACTCTTACTACTTCTTTTTGAAATATGTTTAAAGATAAAACGTGAAATAAGTTATTTGCATCTTTAAGATTTATCATTAAAAAATAAATAAATAGGAATACATTTTTTTACTAATTAGGTCTAATCCAAAGAATGACGAAGAACTGCGTTGTATAATTATAGCATTAAAAATTTATAATAGACATGGTCTTAAATTGCGTAGTAAATTTGTATGCATCCAAAAAGAAGACAGATTAAATACGGAATCAGGTAACATAAAGGAAAGATACTGAAAATTGTTTTAAATTTTTAATACTTTGTTCTTAGTTAGCTTAACATATCAATCCTTTTACACCTATATTAACTTTCTAAGTGTATTCTGATTTTTTTAAGTAAAAGAAGAAAAAAAATGGAAAAATTTAATCAGTGAAAAATTATTGTTATGCTGCTTACATCATAATGATGATGACATTCGCTTGTCCGCATTTTCTCTAACAGTCCAGGGATTGAAAAATACAGAAATATATACTGAGCAAGATTTTTTTTTAATTCAGTACTTTTTGAGATATAATATGAATAATCAACAGCCGTCAACAAGACAAAAGATATTGTCTTTTATGAGAAAGGTAAGATAGACTAAAAAATGCAATTAGATAATCTTGTAAACTTTTAATTTATATAAAATTTATAGACTATGCACTTTGAATAATTATAATATTTATATTTTAATTTTTTAATGAAAATTCTAAAAGATTAATAATGTTTAGAATTTATATTATTTATTAATAATTGAATAATTGTATCTGTAGATGATTATCCGTTTTTCTGAAAGCGAGGCAGCCATGAGAAAAGCTGTAAAATGCGATAATGAAAGTGATAGAAACAGCTGTCCTGGGAATTACGTTAATTTCGAAAATTGGTTAATTGATTTTTGCTTTTATAATATTTTCGATGGCGCCAATTTCAATAGATTAAACACTGCACTGTCAATACTTCTGTTTTACCTTGAAAATGTCAGGAATATAGAAACTAAAAAATGGGATTTGAACTTATACTGGAAGAAGATTCTTATAGCAATACGTAGCAGTTATGAAGAAAATAAAATCATGACCGTTGCCTTAGCAAAAAAGTTGAATATTCATACGTTTATAAAGGATGTAAGTTTCCATTAATAAGTAAGATTTTTTTTAGAATATGAAAAAAAATTGCAACTAGATGAAGATTTTCATTTCTTCCTATTTCAGCCAAAAGACGTGAAAATACTTTTCAAAAGAGCTTATGAACTTTCGGGTAAAATGGAGCCACCTAATGTTCTAACTGGATCATATTTGATGCAAATTTTAATTGAATGCCCATCAATTAAGCTAGTAGCAGAAGAATATTTATCTCAAAACATTCCTTTTAATGATATTAAATTATTTGTCGTACTTATATTGATAGGGCGATTGAAAGAACAAGTTGAAGATGCCAAGAAAGATCTGATCAGTGCGGCTATAAATGGACCTATGTATGGTATCCTTTTTGCAATCAGATTGATAATTCAAAAAGTAAATCTCTCTGAAATTGATGAAAATGAAATTAAGCAAGGTAATCAGATTGACATATTTCTAATCATTTTTAAATATAACTCTCCGAAACTTTCAATAAAAATCTTGATGAAGTAAAATTGAATTTTGTTATTATTAATAAAATAATGTATAATAATATATTTTTTTAACGAACATGTTCTTTCTTGAGGATTTACATTTTCAATATTTTTTTATTCTGTTAATACTTTTTCTTTCAAATCAAATATTAATTATTTATAGATATGCAATAAAAGTGCTTATATCATTTTACTCGACAATCTAGCTTTATTTTTTTGTTGCATATTTTATAACGATTTTATTAGATAATAAATCGTTTTTTAATCTTGTAAATGATAAATAAATCATCTTTTGTGCTTTTATTCTTCTGAACATTTTAAATTTATATTGTATTACTTTACTTATATTTCAAATAAGTTTTATTAAGAAAATGCTATTTTGCTGATTTACTGATTTTTTATTTAAGATGTGGGAGAGTGCTGCAGTGTTAGTGGAAATTTGAGAGAAGTTTGGGGCACAGTTATTAATGATTTAATTCTTCTGAGCTTTAATATGATTCATATTGTAAGTTGTATTGTCAACAGTAGTTCACCTGAAGGTCACCTTCCTTCAGATTTTCACACTCATTATGATTTATTAAATAATGAAAATTTGACAAGTCATTCGGATAATCTACTTGAAGAAAAAAGTAAGTTATATAAAATTATTAGTTTTAATTATTTATTGAATATTTTTGAAAAATTATTGTCATATTTGATTTTTTAATATAAAAAAATGTTGAATGAATGAATATATTATTTCTAAAAATGAAATGTTCAAAATAAAGAAATAAAAACCGAATTTTTTTGGCATTATATAGCTTTTTTTTGTATTCAGTTAAAAACAGCCTTTACAAAAATTAGAATTAATTTAAAATATTATTATAATTCAGGTTTTAAAGAAGATGTAAATAAATCCGAAGAAGTATTTCTTAACGAAAGATTATCGAGAATAAAACTGAATGAGTTTCCTACCAATTTTCGAAGCTGGATAGAAATTGAAAAAGACTGTGAAAAATTTATACGAAAATTTAATATATTATTTCTGTCAATTACTTATTCCAATGTTGTTTCTCAGAAAAATAAAATGGATTTATTGGTTTTATTAAAAGATTGTGTAATATTGCATTCAGAAATAAACAAAATGCAAGAAATTGAGATTATGAATGGACCTAGTATAAACACACTAAAAGTTTCCAACTATTCCCAGTGCCTCAGTTTGATAAAAGACAGACTGGAAAACAATATTAAAATTAATGAAAACAGTACTTACTTTATAAATAGACCAACAGCTCAAATGCTACTCTTATGTGCATGGAGATCAATAAAGGAAGCTTGTCTCTTTTTGGGAGACCTGTTGTCAAATTTGGAAGTAATCAGTAAGTATTACGACGATAATTGAATAGTAGGAATATAATGGAGGAGTTCAAGTCAAAAATAATAGAGGATAGTAGTCTAGGACTAAAATTTTTCCTCAAGAAAATTTAGTACTAATTGTTAATTGTTTTGTTTTTTTTTGCCATCTACCAGTTGAGAAGCAGCTCGTAACCGAGGAAACAGTTATGAGAATTGGACAGGAATTAAGAACGTTATTATGCGAAATTAAACATAGAGGTGCATTTGAACAAGTCTATCTAGGTTTCACTCAACTTACTAGTGCTTTATGGAAATGCCCACAAAAAAATTTAAATAAATTACCTCGATTATGGCTGCAAGATATACTCGATCAAATTAAACTACCTCGTGAAAAGCAAGATATGAAATTATGTTCAACCAGAAGAAGCGCCGGTTTACCATTTTTAATTCAAGTAAGATGTAAAAAGTACTTTTTGTATGAATAATCATTTATTCTAACATTTCAACTCGTTCAAATAGTGGATAATGAATTATTATTATTAAATTGTAAATACAATTTTTTATAAATATTGAAATTGAAAATTAAATCAGTCTCAAAATTAAATCATGTTCTTTGGGCAGGCTATAATATCCTCCGAGGTTCAACATATCAAATCCTCAAAAATCCAAACTCTTGATGTCGCAATGAATACATTATTTGAAATAGCAGAAAGAGAAGATCCAGTTTCTCAGGATTCAAAAATCCACGCTTTAAATATTTTAAGAGCCATTTTTAAACATTCGCTTCTTGGGGAACATGTTTCTCCATACGTATCTAGAGGTATTTAAATTATATATGTATACATTTTACATAAGCTTCTATTTTAATAAATTTGTGTACAATTTTCAGCGTTGATGATTGCTATCCGAGGAAGTAGAGCTGTTACGTGGAGCGAAAGAAATTCTAGCAGTTTACTTTTCAGTTCTCTAGTAATCCGAATCTTCGGTGTCGCTAGAAATAAAGATTCTCTATCAAAGAAAAATAGAATGACGAGCAGGTAACAACATTTGATAAAATGGTTTTGTAGTTGGTTAAAATCAATATACATATTTTTTCATATACATCAATATACATAGTCTTTAGATTTTATATTGTGTATATATATATATGTACAAAAGATATATGCCTATATTTGTTTACAGGACGTTCTTCCAAAGATATCCTGAATTATATAAATTTTTTCTTAATGAAATGAAGTTAGCTCTTCGAGAAAATAATATATATAAACAAAAATATTATCCAAGACCCAATCTCTTTCTTATTTTGCTAATTTTAGGACGATTCTATCCAGCACTTACTGAAGGTAAATGTTTTTTTAATCAGATGATTAAATCGAAATTTAATATAAGTGTATGGTTGAAAACAAAAAGTTTATTTGAAATTTTATTTTTAGATCACACCGATTGTTCCGAATTTCTTTCTCTTATTAATATTAGCTGTTGCGATTCAACACTGAAAATTAGAGAATTGAGTGCTAGAGCTTTAGTGCCTTTGATTATTCCCGAAAAACTGAAGTTAGAATTAGAATCACGATTTTCACTTTTATTTCGAAGACAATCATTGGCTAATAATAATAATAATAATCGAAGACATGGTATTTTATTACAGGTAATTTGATGCGAGCAAATTACAATAGATATTTGAAAATTCTTAATTTCTTATTTTGTATGCATTACTATAACAATATATTTACATATACCATATAGTTATACCAGAAACTATATTTAAGCCATTTCGGTTTATATTACATTTCACTGATAAATCAATAAAATTCTTTCATGTATGATATTTTTCACCAATTCTTCTTAAATATTTACTTTAAAAATTTTTAAAGTTTTTATGTTTTAAGATGAGTTTCCATTCTTAAATCTGATATCTATAATTAAAGTTAAAAGTGTGTTTAAGTGTCTTTAAAAACTATTAGATTTAATATAATTTAACATGTTTTGTAAAACTTTATTTCTTTTTTATTTCAGCTAAAGAATATACTCGCAGAAATGCTCTCTAATCAAGCGACATTATTAAGTACAATAGTCAAGGAAAAAGGATTAATTTGGATTGAAAACACGGAATGGATTCTTAACTCAGATAATGAAATGAAGCAAAATATGCCTTATTTCATTAAACTTGATTATATTCAGATATTACATTTAATATTTAAGATTTATCCGCAACTTTATAATCGCATTGAAAGAGTTGTGAACAAATGGCCAGAAGATGTAATGAATTTCTCAAATGAAAAAAAAAGCGCCCCAGGATTTTACGTGTTCATGGAAAGTTTGTACTACTTGAAACTTGAAATTGTTGTTCAAACATGGATGGAATCTGGTAATAATGAAAAATTTATTCAATTACTACTTTGTATGTTAAGGAGTGAAATCGAAGAAGTGCAAATTATTCCTCTGAAATTTTTTTTATTTGTTGTTTCGGGTAAAATAAATGAAGATATTGAGGAAGAAAATATTAAATCAGTATGTGGTAAGTTAGAATCTTGCAAAATAAGTTAAAAAAAATCAAAGATAAATTTTTAAATTTTTATATATTGATAGTTAATATTTTTTTCTAAATGTTTCTTTTTCTTTTTCAATTCATTTAAAAACGATATGATCTAA
>JAOWBB010000002.1:316003-355709 GCA_028565995.1 Ricinus marginatus
CCCCCCGAAAAATGCTGCCGCCAAAGTAAGAAACGATATTTCGAAAATATATAACAAAATGCACGTTGATTATTTGATCTGACGCAGAAACGAGCGTCCGCTCCGAAAGTATAAGTTTAGATACGGCGAATTCGATAGTAGTTCTAATAAGGTTTCCGTAGTGTAGCGGTTATCACGTGCGCCTCACACGCGCAAGGTCCCCGGTTCGATCCCGGGCGGAAACAAAATTTTTTTTTTTTTTGGAAGGCTTTTTTTTTTTGCTTCCGATGGAAAGTCATATGAGGAGCCGTTTACATTGCAGCGAAACGTCGTCGAAATTTTTATCAAAATGCTTTGGGAACCGTTTCCGTTCCCAGAGCAGTTCGCCTTTTTTGCGAACGACGGAGCTGCTTTAGACCGGAAGTGCAGGACCGAATTGCTAAAGGAAATCCTTCGCATGCACGTGAGGGCACTCGGAATCGGCTTCGCGCTCAAAAAGCTCCGCTCCATGAAAAAGAAAGGAAGTCGATCGCCCGCGGATCCGCCGTCGCATCAACGATTTGGGAAAATTTGCTGTTTTGGAGGCGTTTCCCCGCTCGAAAATGCGCTCCCCGAGAAGCAAAGGTAAGTTTGGTGAGGTTCGATGAAAAAAAAAAAAAAACGATTAGCAGAGCGTGGTTTCGATCCACGGACCTCTGGGTTATGGGCCCAGCACGCTTCCACTGCGCCACTCTGCTACGTTGATAAAGATTCCGTATTTACCTATTTGAAACGCGAACCGACCATAGAGCCAAGGCAACGGCTTCGCAGCCCTTCGCCCGTGTCCAAAGAGGGTTTGGATTTTTTTTCGACGGCTTTCCTTTTTTTATTTTTTCGAACACGGCTCCCACCGCGCATTGCTAACGTGAAAATACTTTTAACCGTTGAAAATTTTCCACGAGAGTCGTTCCGGATCGAAATCAACGTTGAAAAATGAAAATTCCGAGATTTGTAAAACTCTTTTCGTTAAACGACCTCAAATCCCCCGACGTCGATTTTTTTTCACACGATCGGCAAAACGGAAAAAGTTAATCTGACTTTTTTTCCCTTTCTTTTCCTTGTCCGTCCAGTTTCATTTTCAGTTCATCCGCCTTTGAATATGGATGCAAATTTGCGAACGAATGAGTGAGAAATAAATCGAGTTCAGATAACTGACGGAGTTTTAATATTTAGGAACGCAAACTTATTTTTCAATGCGATTTTGTGTTCCGACGACCCAAAACCATGAGCAGCGAGGAATATAACGATTAGGTGCAGCGTAAAATTATAATTCGGAAACGTCCATTGCTCTGTCAGTCAGTGGCGGTCTGGAGAAATGTGTTCGAAACATCGAATACATTTAAATTTATCGTAAGTCGAACAAATGCCCTTTGTGCAGCGGGGCCGTGCCAGTGAAGCTGAGAGTTTTTTCAACGAGGGAGCTGAATTGAGATGTTCCATATTTTTAATTCGCGAAATAAAGAAATAGACGTAGATTTCAATCAAAGATAAGTTCTAATAGGGAAAATTCCAGCGCCTCTAACAGAGAGCCTCCGTGGCGCAATCGGCTAGCGCGTTCGGCTGTTAACCGAAAGGTTGGTGGTTCGAGCCCACCCGGGGGCGGTGTTTTTTTTTTTCAAACGCAACTTTTTTTTTATTTGCCTTTGAATATGTATTCCCTTTCTTTTGTTCCTGCTGACGGCAAATAAAAATCAACGTATGCGCATTTATTCCAGAATAACAATAACGGCAAGTATTTTTTACGAAAATAATTTGCAATTCATACTCAGCCTTCAGTCTTTTGTTATTTATTAAGAGCTGTGGACTTTGTGAACTGATTATAAAATCGGTAGGTATTAACGTAAATTCGAACTGCTCCACATCATGTATCAGTTCAGAATTTGGAATCTGGTGTTATATGAAAACAGGAAGGGAGTTAATAATCATAATCTGTTATTGTCCTAATGAATTTCTTTTTAAGCATTAATTCCTTACAGTTATCAAAGAAGATTTCAATCATTTTGAATATATCTGGCCAAAATAATTTTTTTTATATAAATGAATTATTTATATATATCATATATAAATCATAATTAAATGAAATACAAAAAAAATTTGTATTTCATCTTTTATGTTTTTTTTAAATATTTATTTAAAATATTTCTAATATACATTAAAAATTTATTGAATTAAGTGGGAAATGGATAAAACTACCTGAATTATGTTTAGTAGTGCAAAAAATATTCTGCTTGACAGTTAAATTTATTATTATCAATTAAGCTGGTTTTTGCATTCCTTTATTAATGTACAGATCTTGTATAAAGAATTATTCAAACATTCAAACTTCACATTTAAATAAAATCTATGTGTGAATATAGAATATGTATAATTATTCTTTTATATATTTATTCAAAATAAGCTCATAAAATCTGTTTAAAGATTGTCTAAAAATTTAGTTAATTTTATATTAGTTAGTTGATTTAGCATGTGATAAATTTTTTAAACAATCTCATCAATTTCGACTTGGAAAATTTTTTCTATATTATGTAATGAAAAAACTCTGATTTTAAATTGTTAATGATAATTAAAAAAGCATCTTATGAATTCAAAATGTATGAACTTATAAATATAACATTTATTTACTCACCTAATGGAAGATTAACTTTAAAACCCAAACGTTTTGACACATTTTGTATAGCAGTGATCATATGATCTGTTCCTTCAAATTTAACTCTTTCAACAAGTGAATTTGGGTTTTTGTCAACTTCTTTTTGCCACTTTGAACACAATTTATAAAACCGTAATATAGGATCTTTTTTAAGGGGTTCTGGTGTCCAGACATGTCCAGCCACTTTTCTGCCAAAAAGTCCAATGGTAAAATATTTTTTACTTTCTATAGTCCTCTGGGTTGCTGTAGATCGGAACTGTAAAGATAAGTTATTTGTAAAATCATCCTTAAAAAAAATGCAATATTACATAAGTGAGTAAATTTCATTATTCCTGCCTTTAATGTATATCAATGATTTAAACCTCTACCTTATACGTTGAATTCGAATATTCCTCGGTTAAAATTTCAGGAAATCGATTCTGGAAACGCTCGGCTAATTCCAACATTTCATCCTCACCTTCGTGAGTCAATCTTTTGTTATCTTCCAATCCAACTTGCGACGACCACGAACTTAAATTAAACAAAATTGAGCTGTCTAGTTCTCCATTATCAAGTTTGGAATTTTCCAAAATCTCATCTCTTATATCTGGAAGTCTGTTATTCATTTTCAGAATCAATCGTCTGCCGGGATAACGTGATCCATGCCGCACCAGCATCCAAATTCTCTCCGGTTCGCATTTATTATAGATTATCCTCGAATCATTTTTATTTAAAACATAGCGATAGGCAGTTTTGGTAGCTAAGTGCAAGTGAAAGTCATTTTCCATTTCCTGAAAAACTCTCTCTTTACTTGTTGAAAAATCTAACCATGTTATACAAATTATCAGGAAGAAGTGCCTCATACTGATAAAGTTTCAAATGAGAATAATCACTGAAATATTATTGTTCTTAAAGAAGTAATGTGAGAAAAAAAAATTAGGGTTATGTTTACTTATTTGATTTCAGCGCCCAAAACGAAGTTCATGAACCTTTCATTAAAAACCTCATATCACATGGCCCTAACATAATTGTTGTCAGTCGATCGTCAATTTTCTGCTACCACGTTTCGAGATTAAAATTGAAAAATTAAATGTTATTTACATCACAGAAATTATATTATTTTTTGAGACAAGCTGTGAGTTCCAATCGTTCAACTTTAATTTTATTTGGAGAGGTGAATTTTTCGATTTTATCTTGAAAACTCATTTTTTTTAAATATCCCGCTCTGCTTGAAAATGAACCGTTTGCAATGCGTCTGCTCTGTAATTGTACTTGTGCACGAGGAACACCAATAATTTCCGATAAGGGTTTAGTAAATTTATAGAACTTAAATCATTAAAATACATTGCTTTTTGTTATAAATCAACATATTTTTTATTATGGCTCCAGGAGAAGATATAGATAGTGGAATGGATTCTCCGGTTAATGAAGATACACCGGTAAAGAAAAGAACTCGTGAGGAGGATGAGAATGATGAGGTAAATCAGGGAAATACTCGAAAATTGATTTTTTCGATCTTTTTATTTTGATTAAAAAAACAAAATTTTTTCAGTTCATAGCATTTATTTTAGTATTGATTTTTTTTTTTTTAACTTGAGACTTCTTATTACATTTGTAATATATGGAAATATTTAATTATTTTTTATAAGTAGTTTCATAAAGTTATGCTCGAAATAAATTTATGCACTTTTTATTAGGAGAGAGAAATTACAATGTTATATTCTGAAGACAGAAATTGCAAATTTATTGTTATACAGCCGAATTGTTTAAATGTTAATGTTAAATGTTTTTAGTGTCTCTGTCCTTTTTGGTTAAATTTAATGAATTGTTGTAAAGTGTACAAATTAATTTTCTTCTTTTATTTAACAGGATTTTGAAGATGAGACTTTGTCAGAAAGACTTTGGGGGTTAGCAGAAATGTTTCCAAATGAAGTAAGAAAAGTCACATGGACTTGTTTTAGCAATACAGTTAAAACTGTAAAATATGTGTATAGTTTTTCTCGGAGTGCTACTTGGATATTTTTTAGTTCTTCTCTAATACTTTTTGCACCACTCATTTTTGAAATTGAAAGAGCTAACATGGAAGAGGTGCAGCGCAGAGAACAAAAACAGGTATTTGATATAAGAAATGAAGTTATTATTACTATGGAAAAAATACTTAACTTTTTGTTATAAGAATCTTTAATTACTAAAAATCTTTATCAGTTCCAAAGATTATTATTATAAAGTGTTTAAATAACTAAACTTTTTTCTCTTTCAAGTTTTTAAATCTGAAAATTCTATTTATAAATATTGCATTTCTTCTCTGAAGAACAAAATATACAAGTCCACATAAGTTTAATAGAAAATCAATAATTACAGGAAATAAATGGTTTTATTACTCATTAAGTAACTTGAAGTTATTAATATTATTAAAGTAGCTTAACAATACAAAATGAGACAGTAAAAGTTTTGTTTTAAAGTGTTTATAAAAGTCCATTATAAGTCAACAACAATTGTTTTAAAAATATTTAGATACTAAATTTTTTTATCCTTATTTTGTGTGGTGAGTGCTAAGTAATTCATAAATAACTTTTTTTGTTGGCTAATTTTTAAATTTTAATGCATGATAGCATGAACATTTTTTGTCAGCTCATGACCAAGTCTCTTTTTTCTAGGTTCTTTTAGGTCCAAATGCTGCTTTAAGTGGAGTGAGAGGTGCTGCTTAACATCAGCATTGAGAGAAGAATTTATGAGATCAAACTTTAGGACTAATGAAAAGAAAATTAGATTTTACTTAATTAAATAATTTTTGATTATATTTTTTTATTTATAATCACATTTTTTTAAATAACTGAAGGCAGCTTGATTAACATGGGCTGACTTATCAATTTTGTGTTAGCAATGTGGTCGATTTACTTGTTTACACTTGTCTATCATTTTCGTCACTTTAAGGCATGGATTAATGGAAAAAGTTCAATTAATCATATTGAAAAATCCACATAAAGCTATTTGCTGCATATATTGAAAAAGTGCAACAACAATGATCATTAATGTATTCCATGATTAATCAGAGTCAAAAGTATCTCGAATATAATTTTTAAAAGTGTGAAGGAAAAAGGATTGGAATTGATTTTCTGTTCTAAAAATGTTACTTTTTCAAACTTTTTGTCATAAATTCATTATCGTTTATATCGTAAAAACGAAAAAAAAAAACCTGGTTTCTTTGAGGATTTCAGATTCTTGTTCATTTTAAAATTTTCTATTTTGCATCTTTTTTGAAAAAGAAACATTTAATGTATAAGCAAATAAAATTTCAAAAATGTACATGCTCATATAACAGGTACTGAAAAGTAGAAAGCTTTTAAGTGTTGCTTAGAGGCCATGCAGGAGACACCGAATGCCGAGCGAAACTAAAATGTATCCGTGTGATTGACTGAAACTGAATTTAATTCCGACTTGTGCATTCGCGATTGACGTGAATGCAATTCATCAATACTAACATTTTCCGTGTAACGTAAAAAGCGTATGGAATTTTAAAATTTTAAAACCTAATAAGCTGTTATAAAACTTAATTAACGTGTATGCTCTCGGAGTATATTAATCTCGATCAACTCGATAAGTAGCCCTAATCCAATAAATGAAACTCTACGGCCAAGCCTTATGCCAAAATAAGTGACACCGATCACTCAATGATACTTGATCGTATGATGAATTATCTTGGCTTTTTATGTTTGTTTCGCGTTTTGCATCCTGTCACATTCGGTAATTGAAAAATTATTTTTTAAATTTTTATCGTTATCAGTTATTTGATGAATCTTTAAAAATTAATGGTTTTTTCATTTATTAGATATAATTTCTGGAGTAACTATATAAATTAAAATTAATTGATTAAATTGAATGTTGTCACATATTTAATCTTTGTAATGTGTCATTAATGCCAAAGGCAAATCTACCGCTTTAAAAACTAATAAAGACAATTTTTAGCTTGTAGAAAAAGCCTGACTATTACCATCCAAAAACCTAAACTTATTTTTAATTTTTAAGAAAATCACAATTTATTAACTTGAAATTTGTGTTTGCTAGATCTCGCGGCATTTAAATTCCGTTAAACGTAAACCTTTAGTTATTTTGAATTGCCATTAATTTTGGTTTTTGATTTTCTTTTTGTTTTCTCTAAGTTTATTGTATTCGTTAGTGAAAGGTATGCAGCGAAATCATAACTGACTTTTATTCATGTTTTGCAGCTAATTTATAAATTTTTTTCCTTAAACTTTATCTTTCAAAATTATTGAATTTTTTTATTTTTACAAGCTTGCATTTCTAATTTGTTTCAATTTAGAAAATCGCATTTTATATTATTTGATTATTTAATTCCAAATAAAGTAGTCTGAAATTGTAAAGAAAATATAAATGAAAAATGGAGAATTCCAGATTTTTAAAGTTGTCATGCCTTTAAGTTTTGAAACGTAACTATTAATACAAATAGATATTTTTATTGTATGTATTATGTTGCCATGTTATTCATTTAAGATGTAAGCGGATTTGATTGAGTGAAATATTTTTCTCAGCGAAATGGAATTAAGTTTAAAATATTTTTCAAATTAATCATTTCAATATGCAATAAAATCTCGGATTTTATTATTTTAAACTTTCAGATTATTGCTTATATGTTTGAGTTCATTACTTAATTTTGTATGACGTTATTTTTTAAACGACCAAGATAAAAGTCTTCTTTGCTCGAGGAGGAAATTTGAATCATTCTTGAGGAATTCAGATGATTTTGATAAACTTTAAAAAGACTTTCATTTTTATTAAATAAGAAAAGAAATATAAGTTGTATATCGTTAAGTAAGTAGCAGATGCTACTGCGTTTGAACTTCCATATTTTTTGAGTATATCTAATGATTAATTTGCTGCCATTAAAAGAAATTTTCTACCCGAGTGTTTTTAAGTCATTTTTAGATGTAGTAATTTCCCTATTAGCTTTAATTGCTATTTTATTTGAACCAATTTCTTTAAAGCATTTCTTATTGTGGGAAATAAAATTTCAAAATATTTTATAGTTTCCTGGCTTGAAAATTTAACTTGAGTCGTTGGAATATGAGATTTAAAGTTAATTGAGTTCGAAAATAAAGGGATTAGAAATTGGCAGTTATTTTCTTTCATTATTCACATATAACTATATCTTCTATTTAACCTGGGTTCTCGGCGGATAGAGAAAATACAGTCGTTTCTGTTTCATGTGTTTTTAATTCAAAGGCTGATAAACAGAGATGAGATACCATGAATATTTATTTGTAAATCTTTGATTCCATACAAGCATTTACGGATGTATCAAGACTAATTATACAAAGATTTTTTGAATTCGAATATGATGAAATAACTTTTTCATGATCTTAAGACTGAATTAGAAGAAGTCAACAATTAACAGTTTACTGAATTAATTTATGAAGGCAGTTGAGCATAAAATATAATGCGCTAAAGTGTTAATGAAAAATCGTTTTTAAGTATTATGAATATCGGAGATGTTAAAATTAAAGTTTTATTTTTAGAACCTAATAAAACAATAGTCCGGGGAATAATTCTAATACGCCAAAACTTTTAGCTCGATTTATAACGTTAGAGCTTAAATTTTTCCATTTATGAGTTCAGTACATGAATCGCTACTTAACAACGAATCTCATTTCTATTTTAGTGGCCATTACTTACACTGTATGAACTACCGATCCTTTATTGAATATTCTTCACTTAACTGTAAATATTTTTGCCTGCCAATCTTCTGAATGTTCAAACCGAAAAATTTATGGACCAGGGACTCAACCTCCTGTCGCTTTGAGGATGCTGCAGGCAAAACAATTGTCAAAGGAAAGTTCGGTTCACGTCTTGTCGCGAGAATTAAATTATTCAGGATCGCTCATTTTAAACGTTTATTTAAATATTGGGCCACTCAATTGGATCACAGCGATTATCTAACCCCAGCATGTGAATGTATACGCTTATTGTTTTCCCAGCGAGTGCAGTGGTTGGCCGTAAATTGGGTCTGAAACCCCCCGCGCGCGGCTCAATTTTCCATAAAAATGATGGACTCCAAATGGGATGATTCCCCCGTCATTTGGGACGGGCTGAAACTGCTGCTGATTGAGTTAACAGCTTAAGAACGGGATTCGTAATATCCGGACCCGGCGATGGGTTTTTACATCGTACATGAATCGAATTCCTTTTTGCGTCGTCAGCATAAAGATTTCCCCCGGTTTTGCGACAGCTTTGGGATAGGTTCAGGTCTCAAAGACGAAAGCGTTTACCGTCTTCTTTCACTCGCACAGCTTCATTATGCTGAAACCGATTTTCACTCTTGTAACCCGTCGGAAACGTCCCTTTTCCGCTTTACAATATCCATTCCTTTTTTAATCCAAAAACTTTTTACACTTTTATTAATCATCAACGATGATGCGACTTCGGGAAAAGAGTTGAGCGGGATTTTTAAGCGAGAATAGAAACCATAAAGAGCGCGAATTACCTTCAACCTTTTATTATCCCCATCAGGCAGTTAAATTTTCAGCAAATCCCGGTGCCTCCCGGAAGCTTTTCCGCTTCCGGAGAAGTAATGCCGGACAAGCTTTTTTTTTTCTCCGGCAAGTCGAAATTTTGCATTTTCTTCGATGCCCGAAAAATGCGATTTCACGTTTGAAATTGGCATTCAGATTCTTCATGTAGGCCACCTCCACAGAGAGAAATCACATTGCAGTGATTGTTCCTTAGGCAATATTTATGGGAACCTGAGTTTGACAATTTCTTAAGAAAGGCAAAGGGATCCGTACCGAGACGATGTCCCGAATAACGTAATCCAACCGGAAATTCCGCTTTTCGCACTCGCCATTTCCTTCGGCAAGTTCGACTGGGCGAGGGTTTCGTCGCCGGTTTCCGACCGGTTCGCGTTCAGGAAGAGTCGTTCCGTGCCGAGCTCCCGCACAAATTTACCTTCTTGATTTTTCGCAAACAAAAAAGCAAAAGGAGGAAAACCCATGAAAATACTTGACCGTGATGGATTTGACTAGTGTGAACGATGGAAAATTGCAGCAGCGGAATGCCGCCGAGAAATGTTCCCGGCTTGGGTGAGGTTCCGTCAGGTTCTTTGAGGGCTCCAAAATTCTGACTTCGGGGAACGAGTTGAAACTGGGAAAGGCGACAAAATTTCCGACAGCGGTTGATCGCGGGTTCAGAACTTTGCCCGGGAGCGGAGTCGCCTGCGGCGTGCGATTGATTGGAACATGGCAAAAATATTTCCTGAAGAAATTCAAATTCAAACACGGAGCAATTGCTTTTTTTTTTTTTTTTTTTTTTTTTTTTTTTTTTTTTTTTTTTTTGACGTTTGATGAACATCAGAAAAAGAAAAAGCCAACAGGAAAACTCGTCATCCGTTAACATTTCACGTGAAAAAGAAATGAATTGTTCTTTAACACAAATCGCCAAGTTAATTAAATACATGAAATATACGGGGCCAATAATTTTGGCATTTAAGGTAGATTTTTGGCTTTGGTCTTTTGTGAAGTTGGTTAAAAGCAATACTGAACCGTCGAATGCTTTTCGAATATTTATCTCCGACGAGGAGGCTAAGTTTTGTCGCAGAAATAATTTCAGCATATCCATTTGCACTATTTCATAAAGCAAACAAGCAAATTTCCAGATTTCCATTCCAAAGTGTTTTGTCGAATGATTTTTTTTCAAACTGAGGACTGCAATGAAAAATTTTCGCCCTTGATCTCACAACGAGATGGCAAACGGGGATTTTCAGCAGGGAAAGAACGCTGCTTTTCGCACTGCACGCGTTCGAAGGGATGACTTCGCAGACCGAGAGAATAAAAGCCGGAATAACGATCGTGCTACATACTAGCACTTACATACCTGCTACATACCTCCTCTCTTTCCGTTTGAATAACATTTAACGATTCATTTCGGAGTTTAAAGTTAAAATTCCTTTTTTAAATATAGCGTTAAAAGCCGTTATTGGTTGTCCAGCGTGTGTGTGTGTAAGGACGGAGTGGAAAATTTATATAAAAATTGTTAGCGGCGTCATTTTATGAAAAATTAACAAAATCGAGTGGTTAATCCAGGAGATTGCACAAGTGTTTGAAAATTCTGAAATAATTCCATATTTCAGGGAGCGCAACTCGGAAAATCGACTGGAATCTTTTTATTTTCACGTTCGCTCTCCCGAACTTCGGCTTCCATTGAGGCGAGAGGAACGCGGACGATCAAAAATTAAAAAGAAAACGACGAGGAACCGCGCAAAGTGTAAAATAATTGCAAAGATCTGCAACGCAAGCGTTTGCCCGATATAACTCAATTGCCTTCAGACGCATTCGACTAATTGAAAGCGATAATTTCGCAGGTTTCCCCTTGTCAGGAGAAAAATTAATAATTTTATTAATAGAACAAATAAGGTAATCAAACGCGAAAGGAAATGTTGGAAATCTTGGCTCGAGTACGCAGGCCTCGAATTCGCAGCTTCCAGATCCGATCCATGATCTCTCTCCAGCAGAAACGGTCCGTACGCAGAAAGTACGCGCGATTGGTTCAGTGCGAGCCTTTTCGGTTGCCGTGCGAGAGAGTTCACCGCGAAAGTGCTTCCAGAGCGAGTTGTGCGGAGCTTTCGAAACCACCGCAACAGGTTGCCCCCCCCCCGGGGGTTTTTTGCCCTGCCTTTGGCTTTTTCTCCGCGACTTTCCTCGCCCCGAAAACGCAAGGTGAGTGGCTTTTCTTCTTGGACCGACCCCCGGGCCGATTCCCACAGGGGAAACCGCGTCCGCGGCCCTGCCTCCCCGGCCGCAGTTCCTCCTCGCTTTCGCGGCGCACCGGCGGAAAATCGCCGGAGAGGTTGCCGCATATTGCCCGTCGCAAATCCTGCGGGATCGATTGAGCGGCAGCGGTTTCCTTCTTCGCGTATGTTCGGTTTTTGAAGTGCGGTGTCCGAAGGATGATCCCGAGATCCAGAGGGAAAGGTTTTACGGCAAACTTTTCGATCGCTCTTGGATCCCCGATCGAAAAGATCGCATCGTTCCGTGTGCCTGGACAGCGGGATACGGGTTTTGAGACTTCTGCAACTCGGGCTTTCCTATGGGTATGCTCTGGAGTGAATTTTTTTCGGGCTGACGGCCTTCGAAAGAAGAAAAAAACGTCAAAGGTTCCGGGCACGAAACCGAAACATCAAACTTGGTTTTCCGAAGCTTATAAAAACCGAAATTAGCGTTGCTTTTATTATTTTGAATTCGCCATGATTATTAAGCGATGTGCACCTCTCGCTGGAGACAGATTCCGATCCAGAATATTGACAAAAATTTGGGAGATCTTTTTTGTAACGGGAGTTTCCGCGTCCGGCATTGTCTTTTTTTTGGGGGGGGGGGGGGGGGAAATCGCTTCGACATTCGGCCGATGATCGGCGAAACGCCCGCAGGACGCGAAGGTACACCCGCGGGTCGATGTGGCAACTTTTCCGGCGGATCTTCGTTTGACCGACAGAGCCGAATCCGCGATTTCCCGTGCGGGAAAACGCGACAGGAAAGCTTTCGTTTCCTTTGAACGGTACGGGAAGGGCAGAAATTTCTGAAAAAAAAAGAAAAGGACAGATTGGAATTGCCCTAGCGAGGTTGGAAATTCGCAGCATCGGATCCGAAATCGATGCAGACTGCCAGTGCTGCCGTATCCGAGGGTATTTTTGTCTTTTTTTTCAGTTTTCCCGCACGACTGACGCATTCACCTGGTGCTGACCCGTGTGCCGATGCCGTTTTTGTCGAAGTCAGAAATTCATTCGATGTCAATAGCATTAACGATGTAAACCTCGGCCACTGAAAACTTAAAACTTTCTTCCCGGTGGCAATTGCTGAATTTTTTTTTCCCTTCTTTTGGGCCGCGAGAAAAGCTTTCCCGTTTTCACCGAATGGAATAAGGCTCGGCTTTCGCCCTTTGGCACGGGCCCGAATATCCGTTTCTCTTTGAAAGCTCCGCCCCCGCCCCCCTAATTTTTTCTGTCTTCGAAGTGAAACGGTCCCGAAGCTTTGGAGAGATTGAGGTTAGGTTGCCCTGCGTTTTAGGACGTGAAAACGTCTGAAGAAAAAAAAATGAACGCTTCTAAAACTAAGGAAACTTAAATGCGAAAGCTTGCGCGCTGCCTGCTTTGTTAAACAGCGAAAAATTTATCTTACTCGGTAGATAAATGTGTGGAATCGCAGAAAAACGAAAGCAGACACGCAGAATAAATATACAGGTCTAATGCAAATTACATATTCTTGTGCTAAATTAAGTGAGGCCCCATCCCGATGGTGCAGCAAATAAATGGGACGATATTCACTTTAATCATTTTTGCATGCGCGTTCGAGTTTTGTACAGTACGAGTGGATAATTACAGAGAGAGTGTAGATGGTTAACTAGATAACTTTTGATATTTAAAATCAGCCCTGGATTGGGATAATTGGCATCTTCCAGCATTAATAACTGAATTATGCTACAATGAGATTTCTTACAACAGTCACCTTTCGGAAACGGAACGGGGACCGTGATGGACATTAATATTCGGGTTTCCTTCAAATCTATCACGTTGCTACTTTATTCCATTTGCTAGGCACCGCACATGCTGTACACCGTAAAAAAATTAACATGTTAACATTTTGTTAAAAGAAAATATTTTTAACTTCCGTTCAAACCGATTTTCCTCGGTGCTTTTACAGTTTCCTTTATTTTCACTTTTTCCCCATTCATAATATTAATAATCATTACATTAAAAACGCGGATTACAGGTCTATTAAATGCGAACGTAAAATGGATAAAGAGAAAAAATTTGATCTGCGTTTTTCCTTCGTGAAATATCTTAAAACTAAAATTTGTATTAAAATTTTATCCCTAACATTATGTGGCATCGGCATGATCGGAAGGGAAGCACATTTTCAGTTAATTTATTCCCTTCGGGTGTCAACAGATGAGTTTTGGATGCTGCAGATGTGTGTCATTTGATTATATGGCTTTAAAGCGTTTTAGCATTAAATTCTGTGGGATTGTTTGGAAAATTTCAGCGTTAAAATTGTCAATATTGCGGTTAAAAAAAAAAAAAAAAAAAAAAAAAAAAGAAAAAAACTGGTACGGTTTTATTGATCTGCAGGATTCGTGCTTGAGCCAATTTATTATTTTACGTATGTTTTTCCGATAGGTTGGGTTAAAAGCAGGGCTTTTGGGATTTGGGCCTCGGATCGTTTGTGTATGTCTTTTTCTGATTCCGTGCCCTCCTCAACTTTTCGACGATGGAAAATCTTTGGCTTTTCCACAGTTTTCCCCCTTTTCGGCCGTGGGCAAATCCTTTTTCGATCGCATCACATAAAATTACATGAAAGCAGTCAAAGCATCTTTTACTTTACCTTATTTCGGAACCTCCTCCGCGCGAAATGTCTTGATTTAACATTTTCCCACGTCCAGCAGTATCGTTTCCCATCTCCCGAGTCCAGCTCCACCTCAATTGCTGCTTTGGTCGTCACGGATGATCCTCGCGATTTTAGTTTCCACTTCGATTGAAGGCTCTAAAGTATCCAAATATGACCCTCTTTATAATGAATGTGCCTTAATCCCGTTCATAATGGAAAGGTTTTCCACTTGTGCGGAAAACTGTAATTAACAATAATTTTTCGGTTTATATTTAGTGATGCACCTCTTCTTGTCTTTCGTGACTGGAAAGACGTTACAGGAACAAAATGATGGGATCTTTAACGTGCATATTGACTGATGATGCTATTTTTGAATGCTCCACAAGCAAAAGTTTTAAAATGTCTTTTCCCTTGAGCATCAAACCGTGGACTTTGAAAATAATTTTGTTCGTTTGCCATCCCGGGAACAGGTTAAGCCACAGTTTTTTTTTCTCTCAAATGAAAGCCTCTCCTCCGAATTTATTCGTTGCTTTTTTTTTCTCCAGGGCATCTTGATTATCTGTGCCTTTAAAATGCTTTCGAGACGATTTACATAGAGAAATTGAATTACAGATTTTTGTCAAAGGATGTTTGTGTAAGTTCAAAATGTCAATTGACTTAATGTGTATGAACCTCTTTTTCCGTATGAATGTATTTTTCATTTCTGTATCTGCTTCCATCGTTACCGCATCCTGCGTTTATGTTGCTACGTCTTTATTTAGACAATCGGCCCGGGTGATGATCGTCTGTCCCTCAAATTTGTGGTCCCCAAAACCTGACCACTGTGAAAACGGGTAAACCGAGACACCGGGAAATTGTTCTAACCTCTGCGGGGGAATGAAGTTCCGAATTCAAAAAACCCAGTGTAATAAGAATTTCATCCGATTCCCGTGCTTTCCGTGTCTGGAGCCACGCTCGGGGGATGCTGTGATCGCTGATCTCTGCCTCTTGAAAATTATCCATTGGAATTCGTAATTTTTTCATATGAGACCCCGAGTTAATCCTGCTTTCGATTCAGAAAAAAAAAATGTATGTTTTCTTCTTAATTTTATTTCGTAATATTATTTTTATATTTTATGCTGCCACCACTTTTTCTCTTTAATCAAATAAAATCAAAAGATTTTTATTTTTAATGAAAGCTTCTGGAAACTGAAAAACGCATTTTTGAAGTTGTGTAAAAACGAGAAGTTTTTACTTTTTTTTTTTTTTTAAAAAAAAAAAAGAAGTGATCACCTAATTGCGTATTGTCAACATTATTGTAGGTTTGAAAACATATCTTATTCTGCTTGACGTTTGAAAACTCCACAGACCGTGTACTGCTTGCCGATTCCGACATTCTCAACAAGGTTGCTAAAATCCGCAAATCATTTGTGTCACACATCAAAAAGCACATGAAAGTTTCAATTCAAGAACATTGCTCACTTCGGTCAGTTCGGACTGGACAATCGCTTCTGACGGCCGGCATTTAATTCTGTTAAAGTTTAAATTTTTGACAGTAAAATTTCAGACGAATACTTCCAAAGATGAAAGCATGCGACAATCTCCAATACGGTGAGACATCAACAGCAATCAAGATAGCGACCAACCCTAAGTACTTTCACGGAGTTATAAAATTCTGTCCGGGCCGACGAAAAATTCTCTCCATTTGATATTTTACAAGAAAAAAAACCTTGCTGACAATAAACAATCCAAAATCCGAGATTCAATAAAAATTTTATAAGTAAACACTGCGATCATTCGAAAGTAGACAACTCGGTGAAAGAGACAAGAATATGAAATGTTTTCTGCATTTCTCTGTTTACGGGCAATTTATCTGTTCTCTTCCTCAACCGCCCGAACGCGCTGAACGTTTCCAAAATGTTGCTCCGCGATCGCCGGACTTCGACGGCTTCGGTTTCGGAAATCTCCTTGCATTAGAAATGCTTCTTCGGCAAAGGGCAGATCCTTGTGGCGGTTTCTTTTGCATCCGGGACTGGTTTTTCGGCGGCAGCGAGGATGGACCGCAGGAAAGCCGACGCCGTCGAAAATTGCCCGAACTCCTCGAACGACAATCCGGTTTCGGGCTCCGTTGAGTGTTCTTCCGAGTGCTGATCCTCGCAAAGTTTGAGAATCGGCCGCAAAGGACTTTGAAGAGACCGTTTACCCGGGGTTCATCTCGGCACTGTACTTTTGCCCGGCTGAACCGTTCGTATGAAGCAAGACGTCGGTCAGAGAAGCAAATCCGCCATCCATTTGGAGCCTCATCGTCGAGTTCGCTTCGATTTTTCTGTAACAATTAACTCGATGACTTTGGACTGGTTTCCGTCAGCCGAGAAAAAAGGATATTTCCATAACCTGCATCCGCTCCAGGTACGGGAAATCCGAAACATTCAAGCCCGGTACTTTTCGTGGCGAATTCTCAATATGAACTAGCAGGACAGCGTACGAAATGCTTTTTGTCTAACTCTGAGCTGGCGCAACCCACCATTAGATGCTTCTTCCATTACACAACAGGGATGATATTAATTACTTATATAGTTAGATATTGCAGTTATCCATTCTCGGGGATAATTAATCTCAGATCCAAACGTGGAGCTTTCTGTTGGCGGCTCGGTCCTGTCGTCGTTCCTTTCATAAGTGGGATCCCAACAGTGTTTTAGTGGCGACGGTGCTGATTAATGACTTGCTCGAAAAGGATTATGCTTTGAACTTTTATACTTATGACGCTTTTTTAAATTCTTCGAACGACGCTTTCGGTTGTTGACAAGCGACGATGATGCGGATAACAAGCTCATTTTTTCCATTGTTTGAACGTTCGAAAATTTTCCCCGGCAGCTTTGGGATACCCTCCGCGAACGCATAAAAAAAAAAAAACCAAAAAAAAGAAAAAATTTTAGCTCATCGACAAATTTTGCATCTTTGGTGGGCGAAAGGTGTTGACGCACCCTGTTCAGGTACGGTCTTCACTCGGGCTGCTCGGTCGAAGGGACCTTCGATTACCGTCGAGGGTCCGGGAAAAATGCCGCAGGAAATGAAAACGGCAGAGAGAGGCAAAATTATCCCCTTTTTGCCGCGATTGTAGGCGAAGCAGTGATCTTACTTGAACCATAATGTTTCCCAAAGGGTGCCATGCGGAAAATTCGAGGCCTTTAACGAATTTTACCTCGGATACAACAACAGCAAGGCTCCGCATTAATTCGCGTCCAGTAGCACGAGCCTTTCGAGGCTCCGCTCGAGCCCATCGCCCGTACAGTTTTTCTCGCCCTTTATTCCCGCGAGTGTTAACTTAATGTGAGATCTCTGATGGCGGTGTCATGGAATCGGTCTGTATTATTTTGATTTTCCCGGAGGTGTCCGACAATGGGTTTTTGAAGCGTTTTCTCCGGGTTTCAGCAGTTCGGAAATGAAGTTCCCCCCCACCGTAGAGATTCCGCGATTTGTACGACGGGATTTTCGGGTCAAATTTCCCAATGGAAAACGACAGATTCGCGTTCTTTCAGGCTTAACGTGGAATCGGGATCCAGTTTGTCCATCCCCTTTTCAAAACCGTTTGATTTTTCCACATTTCCAGCTCCCGATGAAAATATCAATATTTCTGTTTACTATTCGAAGTTTAACTTTTTGTTATTAACATGATGACGGGACCGGGCTTCTTGTATAGCACACCTGATCCGTTGCACATTTTATTTTGTTATTGACAGAAATAGATTTATTTCGCTTTAAAAAACCGCTTTTTATCAATTCACCGCATTAACATTAGCCGTGCATTGTAAGAACATTGAAATTTATTTAATCTAAAAATGATCGCTAACCTTTCAAAAACGTTAAAAACTGACTCCGTGCTTTGCCTTTTTGGCGACCGTTCGCAGCAAGTAAAATTTTCCTTTCATCTTTCGGTTTTTTTCGTTTTTTTTTTTTTTTTTTTTGCCTGAAATGATACCAACAAATTTTCCGACTTTTCCTCCTTGCGTCATGTTGGTGCAAACGTGAGAGGTTCGTATATGATTTTTAACTGAAAATGTCATCTTTATAGCCGGGGCATTGACCGCTTGCAATTCGGGAAATGTGCGCGTTTCTTCGACAAATAAATTTTCCATTCCGAATTCGAATTTTCCGTTTTTGCCAAAGAAATCGGCAGGGACAATCAAAAGGCTGAATCTGCAAAGCTCCAGTCATAAGAGGAAAAGCTCATCTCCTGGAATTTCGCGAGAAAGATTCGCCCCGACGGAGGTTTTCTCATAATCGAATTTTCGAGCTTTTCCCATCCTTTTCCCGTGCTCCGCGAGTTCCCGATATAGTGGAAAAGTAAAAAAACGCCTTGCGTTACCGGCTCCCATCGGGAAACGTGGCACTTTTCAATGATTTTTCTCTGTCTGAATGTTAAATATAAACCTTCCAATCTTGTGCGACTCAGTTTATCGTTACAGCGCCAATGTCAGCGTCCTTAATTATTTTTTGATGTGAATAATTTCGCGTTATGAAATACCCTGCGGGAGAGCCTCGGAGAGCTGGAAAAAGGTTGAGGAACCTTTTTTTTCGAATGGTACCGGTTGTCCTCGGGGCCGATGGCAAGCCCCCGAGAGCGAAGGCGTTTTCCGCTCGAGCTAGGCTCCAAGGGTTCTCCTGCATCAATTTATCCGCCCGTTAATAGTGCAGGGAGCACATGGCAACGGCCTAAGCTGCAAAATTTCAGGCGAGAAGGAGGTTAAGGATCTGAAAATCTTTAGAAATCTCGCTTAAAAGTCATAACGTGAGCGTTAAATGAGGATGTGCTCAATTTTGCAGCCGGACAATTTTCAGGAAGGCAGCGACAGAAGAGCGAAAAGAGGCGCTTGGGAGCAAATTGGATTTGAATGAGAACCTTTTCCGTATGGGGATCTGCTGCAGTCGGCGAAGATTTTCCCCGCTTTCCAGAGCCTGCACCTACGGAATTACGAATTTCTTCAAATAATCCGTTTGAATTATCCTTTTTCTTGTTAATACGGTCTTATTTATCACTTTTCCAGAAGTCTCTCCACAGGCGAGACATTTCGCCGCTCTTTGCCGCATCCCTCGAGTGTGGAATGATCTTGGTTCTGTGTCCCGGCTGAGTTTCCTCCTGCTGTCCTTCGATAAATACATGACACTGCGCCATCTTTACTCGCCTTCGGATTTAAGATCTTTTATATATAAACATACATATATATATATATATATTTTTTTTTTTCGAAGCTTCTTTGACACACAAAAGTGCCTTCATTCTCATCCGTCGCTTAACAGACGAGGAGACTTTTCAGTTTTCTCTCCCATTTTATTTTTTGGATTATTAAAGGAAAATCTCTGACAGACGCATTTCAAAAATGAAAATTTTTTTTCCTCCGAAATGGATTTGAAACTGGATCTCGTCGGAAATGATCAATAAATTAGATCCTTAAGAGAAGACCAGTTCCTTTTTCACAGCATGGAAATTGTTATTCATTTAACACGAAAAATGAATATCTGAATTAACATGATTTATGAACTAACATATAATTTTTTATATAAAAATAAAGTAATTTGTTATATTTTTCGCTTTTTCCGCTTTTTTTTTTCACAGTACGATTTTCACTGCCTATGCTTGTTAATGAAATATGGATCTTAGGAAAACAGTCATTGAGTTACGTGAAAATCCCAATTGTTTTGCGGTTTTACGTACCTGCGTACGTGCGTAATGCTTAATACATTAGTGTCCATTGCCGGTGAATGAGATATTTTTCGACATTTTCTAAGCCGCGTATCTCTTGCGGTCTTTGCAGTTTAAATTAACGGGTGCAACGAGAGAAGGAATGCAATGCCGCCTTTGAATTTGTGCATTATGAGTAGAATTTATTTTTAGCGCCGCATATTCTGGAGCTGGAGCTTTCAAGCTCCGCACCCACATCGAATCAAACCCAAAATTCACCGCCGAAGACATCAAGCAGTTACACGAGGGATAAAAACCTAAATTTTTACCCCATGCCGTAAAGAGCATTTGCTCTAATGGCAACGCGGAGAGCTTTATCTACGGATTCAGATAATCCGCGCATTGACTCTCCGGGGGCAGAGCAGATTTGCGCTAAATTTCTTCGACTGGCCCTTTTGCTGGATGGTTTTCCGAAAAATGTCCACGTTTTTAGAACTTACATAACAATGGGTGTTTGAAGGTTTATGAAAGAGGATGACCTCTCATGGAAGGTAAATCCCCTCGCGAATAATGCCTCGGATAAAAACTTTTTACTTTTGGCATTTCGGCGTTGGCATGGGATCCTCTGGATAAATCCCCGGGAGGCTCCGGGAATGCGAAGGAAATTCACGTTTCGAAATACGCCACGGAATGCCCCATGCCGGAGAGCGAATCCAGAGATTGCAGGGTTGCATAATGCTTCAAAGGCGAGCGCTTCTTTTGGCAAATTAAGCAGTCGGAGAAGGAGGCGAAGGTAGTAAGCGACCCGTGAAAGGCTGGTGAAAAGGAAAAAATTATTTTTTTTTTTTTTTTTATTTTTCCCGACGGTTTCAACTGTTCGAAAAGTTTCCAAAGACGTTTGATCGGACAATTTTTTTCCGCATTTCACTTTCATGAATATTAATCTCGATAAGTCCGGGTCTGAATTTCTTCTCTCGCATTTGACAGATTCATTTCTCTCCGTGTCAAAGCCAGAGGAATCGCCGCGTTTCGAAGCACTGATTGAAAAAGACGGACCATTCCTGCCGGCTCTTTGACGATGCTCGAATGCAGTCCTGGGGGGGGGGGGGGGGGGGGGGGGGCGCGGCGGTCGCTGCCCCATCCCGAGGGAATCTATCGGGATTAACATCATTGTACGAACTATCGCAGTTGTGATCGAGGTTGCGAGATTGCCCTTTGCGTAAATCGGGAACGGAGCCGATGAGGCGAACTGCAGATTATGAACAAGCGACCTCCTCGGGGTATCGAAAAAATGCCTGGAATCTTAAGCATTCAGTCTGGAGAAAACCAGGAAGCCTTCGGCGGTTCGGCTTGGAAACATCTATATATACAAATCGGAGGACTAACCGATTTTCAACCGGATGCAGTAAATAACAAATATCCTCAAATAGACGAAAATCAAATTCCTCCTTATTACGTATACGTATTCGTAAAAGCTTTTTCATTTCTGATGCATTCCTGGACAATTCTTTAAATCGATTGTTCGCCAACCTTTTCCGCACAGCCGTGAGAATTAAGCAAAAGATTTTCGGTCACACACTAGTTTAGTCGCTCGGCATTAACAGTACATTTAATAATAAGTTTTTATTGTATATCAGAGGTGACTGAACTTCGAGATTAACATAAAAAAGTGAAAAAGAAAAAAATTATCACGAAAGGTTTTTCATTTTATATAAATGGCCCAAAAGCATTTCACATCGAAGTATCATGAGCTTGCAGCTCGAATGACGCGAATGCGACGTGTCAAAATGAGATTTTTTCGAACAACCTGCGAATGCCGAAGAATCGAAAAGTCGAAATGAAATTTAACTTTATGCGGTTGGAATATTGCGTTTGGATTACTTTTAATTACTGAGACGAGGCCGAAATAAATTCAATTTTTTCGCAAATAAAAATCTTCGCCAAGTCTCAAGTGCGATTTTCTCATTTCCTCACGGGTCGACCTGCAGCAAGACCAGTTTCGGGCTCGTGACGCGCCTCCGCCTTCCCGATCCTGCAGTGCATCCGAGTGTTTGGATCGGTTGACGTGCCGCGAGCCGAGGCCCGCCGGTAACTGTGGAGATTGCTGCCCCGATCGTGCCAGGGCGTCGAAAAACCGAACCTGGGAACGCCGTCGGTTTGCCTTCGCGAGCCGCGGTGGATGGAAATTTTTGGATTCGCGGATCGAATCCCGATTCCGTTGCTTAAACGGTTGCTTAACGTCGCGTCGGCTCACGTGTGATCGGGCGGGAAATTTTCTTTGCGAATCGCAAACAAATCCAAGATGATGAAATACATTTGTTTCAGATGGAATAAGGAAATCCGCAGAGGTCCACGTGAATGACAGCATTAATTAAAGACATGAAAGGCAGGCACCAGTTTAGAAGAAGGTTTAGTCTTCAGCCGTCTTTTATGAAAGATGACTCGGACGACGACAAACCATCAAGATGTCACAACCGGTAAGTCCTGCAAGAAGAAAAATAAAAGTATATCCATACGTTTAAGAACGGAAATCGAAAATTTTTTGACGATGATCAAAACGGTAACTGAAAAGGTTAGGAAAAGTTGAATTGTTCTCGTTTCATCTTTGATGATGCCCAATTTTGAATTAAAAAGTTCTGCAAAAGTTAAATTTTGATAAACCAAAAGTACACAATAACTTAATTTCTCAGCTCTAAAAAAAAGTCATTAAGTAGAAGGAAAAGTCTGTTCTTAAAGGTGGAAATTCCCATTTTTAAAATCGTCTCAATATCCTCTTTCTAAGTTAATTGTTAATGATATTTACCCAAGCGAAACATTCTGTATGTCCCTTCACGCAAATTAATCCATTTCATTCGGTTAACACAATAATATTTAGTACAGTAAAAGAATATTTTTTTTGGATCGCGATACGTGTTTTAAAAAAAAAGAAAAATTATTTGACCCGTTTGCCGTAACAAGATCAATGTTATTAAACTTAATAAGCTTAAGTAGGTAATAAATGATTTATATTTAAGGGCTTACCGCGCTTGTAAAAGTTAGTTGCTTGGCAGAAGACGAAGGGGAAACAATGCCCTGTAATCGGCTTTGTGTTTCCGTTTTCCTGGCGAGGTAACATCAGCATCTTGCATCTTGTGTCCACAGTATAAGAATTTAAAGTTAGAAAGACAAAACCATCAAGTCACATAATTTTGCCTCGTAAACGACGTTAAAACCGACCATAATGAAATTTTTTGAGGATCTTAGTTTTTCGATGGTTGCCGAAACTCCCGAAAATCGAGGGAGCTTTTCCTTTTTTTTTTTTTTTTTTTTTTTCTCTGACGATCGGAGCTTTTCCATGCTGGATAAAGACATCCGGGCGGAGAGCAGAGCTTTCCCGGTTTCAATGGGGGACCATCAGAGGTTGCAACAAAAGGATGTCGCGACAAATAAATGAGCCACGTCGGGTATTGGTCGATGTACGACATTTATGACTTGCTAACATCATGCTTTTCTGTGTGAAAGATTGAAGACAAGATGCGGCGATAAAAAGGGAAATTACGTTTATCAATCTTCGGGCATTCAAATGGTGCATTAGGTTTTTAATATGAGACTTTTCCGCAGGGAATTTAGACGTGGCCGGTCTGCGCGAGTTTTCCGGATCGTCCAATTAGACTACCTTAACATAGATTTCTAATCCGTAAAGAAGTCTCATGAGAGAGACCTCCCTTCGCGTGTAATAATTACTTATTTATTGAGGTCTTCGAAAGGACTATCTGAGAAATAATCATATATAATATGATTTCTCTTTTTGGAGATAGCCTCTCAGTGAGATCTCTCCTTGTAATAAAGGAGAGCTCTCTGAGAGAGAAGAACCTTTCCAAAGATATGGATATAGTAAGAAATTATTGTATGTGAACTTGAGACTTCTCTGTAGACTAGAAATAATGTAAAGAAGAGAAGATCTTCATAGAGAGATTCTATATAATAGAATTCTTTTATCTCGGAGAGTTCTCCTTTATTACAAGGATAGATCTAACTAAGAGGCTATCTCTATAAAAAGAAATCATATTATATATGATTATTTCTTAGATAGTCCTTTCAAAGACCTCAGTATAATAAGTAACTATTATATGTGAAGGGAGGTCTCTTACTTGAGACTTCTCTATTAATTTAATAGACTAAGCTTAATTTATTTCAAGCTCATAATAAATCACTGAGGTTAATCAGATCGGCCTAAGTCGAAAATATTTTATGGATCTTGAAGTTAGTCAGACCAAGGGATGAAAATGACCAGTTTATCGAGAAGGGTAAATAACTGGAAAGCTCTGCAAACGACGCGAGTTCCTTACCCTGAAATGAATAGAACACGTAATGGAGCTGAATAATAAGAAGGTTTCTGGATCAATCTTTTTCAAACGATGTTCGAAGATTCACAAAGAACGATCCGTAAAAGAAGGAGAATCGTGTGTTTTGATGTTCAGATGCCGGTTTTGGGCCGATAAATCACACTGCAGCAAGAACGTACTCTTTGCCTGAACTTTATTGCGGAAAAGAATTTTGCAGTAATCAGTGATATTTTGGGATGGCGAACGAATCCATAAGTATAATGCTGAAAATCGGCCACATTTTTGATGTATTCTATGTATTTCACTTATTGGTGAAGATTAGAGTGTCAAAGGCACATCGTGGTTCATAAATATCATAAAGGTTTTTTTTTTTTTTTTTTTTTTTTTAATGGAGCGTAACTTTGATCGAATGGAGTCCGGGACGTGTAAAAAGATTTCCATAATAATGAATGGAGAAGGGACTCGAAAAAGGAAGAATAATGAAAATTTAGCATTTAGAAATATTCCGACCGAAAGGCATAAATCTTTTGAAGCTCGGAAAGTCTTCCTCAGAGTTCCCGAGGGAAAATTCTGGAACTTCCTCCAGGAACGGCAGATAGACACGGAAGGCAAATTTATTTCAATTAATTTCGCATGCACTGATCAATTGGCGCAGGTTCTTCTTCATTTTACCGCCTAATTCCAATTGAAAAATGTCTCGGGGGTACATTGACGGGAGCATTGCTCCGGAATCATCAAATAGAAAAAATCAGACTCTCTTCCCTTATTTGACAGAGGGGTAAAATAACTATCGTTAACGCCTTCTACAATCCAATATTGCTGACTGTGGTTTGCTTCCTGTTGCAGACGAGCAGAGAGACAGGTCGAGCGGGAAGCTTCCGAAGCCAGCCCCGCGGGCAACAACATCAGCACCATCAACAAAGTGAAGCATAAAATAGTGGTAATGGGTGCTTCGCGAACCGGGAAGTCATCCATCATCCAGCAGTTCCTGTACAATACATTTTCGTCCAAGTACAAAAGGACGATCGAAGAAATGCATCACGGAGATTTTGACGTGAATGGCGTTCACTTAACGCTTCAAATTCTGGATACTTCTGGGGAAAACGAATTTCCGGCTATGAGAAACTTGTCCATTTCAAATGCGGACGCATTTATATTAGTGTACGATATATGCGAGATGTCCACTTTCGAGGACGTCCGGTCGATACGGGACCTTATTCTGGAAACGAAGGGATCACCGGCTGTGCCAATTGTTGTTGTTGGCAATAAGTTAGATCTTGCTCAAACTAGAAGAGAGGTGAGTCCGTCGAAATCCCGTCGTCTCGGGTTAAACCTCGTTTAAATGGTTGCTCATCTCCATACGCAGGATCAGCGGGAAACCCTCCCAGAGCCGATAATGCAGGGAGCTTAAATAAGATCGGTTCGGTCCCAATTTAGTTTTTCCCCGCGATTGACGGGCAGAGTGGAAAGGTGCTGCCGCTCCGAAAACCAAGGCAGAAAATCTTTGTTGCAAAAATAGCGTGACCCAAGTTTTCCCAGGTAACACGTGCCGGTGACAAATTAAGGGCCGCCGGGAAAAACTGGCTTCATTATTTCCAACAGCGAAATAAGTAAGCGATAAATCATTCCTTTTATTGGTAGTTTGTGTTTAATGTCAGTCCGGATGATGCATGGGAGAGGAAAGACGTCTGTCGGCTGGAGCAGCGTTGTTGGAGAAAATGATGAAAAATGTCATCGTTTTCTTTTTTCTTTCTTCCGAGGGAAACTACAAAGCGCGACGCTTTTCCATTAGGCGAAAGGGAAAAGGCATTCATTTTCCGCGGACGGAACCGGAGCGAAGGGACGTTTCGATAAGTTGGAGCTCAGGTTTGGGATTCAACGGCCAACGGACTTTCACCGGTGCTGTCGGGATGGAAACGCGGCAAGGGAACCGGCCTCAGATCAAATTTACGTATTTTTATTTGCAGGTAGATCTGAATACGACGGAATCCGTGGTTACGGTAGACTGGGAAAATGGCTTCGTCGAGGCCTCCGCCAAAGACGGCACCAACGTTTCCAAGATATTTAAGGAATTACTCAATCAAGCTAAGATAAAGTATAATTTAAGTCCTGCACTGAGCATGCGACGAAAACGAAGACAATCGCTTCCTCCTCCTAACGGGGGTGCCGGTGGGGGTGGAAGCGCTACCGGAAGCTCTTCTGCCCAAGCATCCCCTGCCATACCATCTCTCGCCCAGTTGCAGCATTTGGAGCAGATACGTGAGAAGCATACGGGGGGAAAGCGAAATTCCTGTATCCTGTCTTAAACGAGCACTCCATCCGCTGCCAACCTTCCGAATCACAAGCCAATTATCTCCCCCGAGAAGAAAGGTTTATTTAAGTCCCTTAGTTCCTTCCCCGTTGCTTACTTCTTCAAGTACTACTTCAATTATTTCAACGCAATAGTTTTTATCTACGGCGTGTGAGGCATCGGTCAACCGAGGTGGATCCTCGTCTTAAGTCGAAATTCATCACTATCCCAAGAGCAGTGGGAAATTGGAAAAACGGAACGTTGCTCGCCAGCAACATTCGAGATGTCCAGGTTGCACTGCAAACCGGTTTAAGACGCTGGATAAAACTCCCGTTGGAGAATTCGCTGAGAATTGCCGAATTCGGCGACCCAGGTAACAAAGCCGAATTTTGGGCTTCTTCATTCCACCGGACGAATCCTAATGAGCGTAGAACGGAGTATTTTGTCATCCCACGACAGAGCTATCTGAACGCGAAACGAATTCAAGCAGTGAAATTCCTCCCGGGAAATGCAAGATGGAATTGGATGCGTTGAAAAGCGCGGGCTGCTGCACAACAGGGCGGCAAGGTTCAGTTTTCGCGAACGTTTCACCCCCTAAACCGGGAGGATTTATGCAAATTGTCAGAATCCTTCTTTGAATTCGGCAGATAAATTTAAATGCTTTTGAGGTTTGCGCCAAGGTAATTATCCCTCGGGATACGCAGCCGGGATTCGGGGGGGGGGGGGAAAAAACTTTTGGGGGTTTTATCTTTTACGATGTGTCGCTTCGAATCGCTTTGCCGCAGAGGAAGAACCTGCCGGTTCACACTTCGACGGCGCCGCAGCAATGCGCGGTTCGAATCGGAACAAGGGGCCAAAGAACTTGTGCATTGCTTAACCCGATCCTTTCGAAATGTCCCGGTTTTCCTTTTCCAACATTGGACGTTGACTGATCGCCTCGATGAAAATCGACGAAAAAAAAAAAAAGAGCATGCGGACAATAATTACTGTAATCCACTTTGTTCCGACTAATATACGTGTACATGTACATGCTGTAATTTCCAACGTTAGATGTGTAAAAAGATATTTCGAATTTATTCCTTCCAAGCCGAGACTGAAAACAGCGAGATTTTCGGTTAATTTACATTGATCGGTTCGCAGGGTCTGAATGGGGTATCCCATAAGGTGAAAAGTTTTTGTTTTTGCCCCCGCACGGGGAACAATGCGGGGCATTTTGATTCGTATTAATCATCCCCAGGGAGCTTGAAAGGGAAATTGGCCGAGAATTTAATTCGGTGCGCTGTGAATGTGTGCACCGGAAAAGATGTCGGTGCGCGATGCGATAAAAGCGTTTTATCAAATAATTTCAAATCTTCTTTCTGGATCTCTCGCATCTTCAAAACCCGTCCTCGGTGCATTTTTCCTCACCATCTCTCAACCGCAGGTTACCGCGGGGGAAAACACATGCAACATAAATATTTTTAGAGTTAGGATGCATGACTTAGCACGCATCTGAACGGGGAGGCAAGGGAGTTTTTTGCCCTCCTCGGTGGAGGAGACGGAATAACGTGCTGGAACTGGAAGCTGCTGCCGACGCGACGATTTCTGTAGCTGTCCGGGGAGCGAAAACTCCGAGCAAAGGCCTTTCTTTAGATTCTGCCGCCGGAAGTGGCTGATTCGCTTGGCTCCAACGCTCGGGACCGAAACCTGGAAGTGAATTTCGAATTCGAATTTGGTTTTTTTTCCCTCCTGGACCCCTTTCCTGTCGGCGAAAATTGATTTGAAAAGTTTTTTTCTTGATTTATCGTGCGCGAAGCCTTCGAAAAAATTCGATGCACGTTGCGTAGTTGAAACCTTTGTTTAAACGAGTCAGCCTCGCTCCATGGTTCGGTTCCAGGACCGGAGCACGGTTGGCCGGGATGAAGGCAATCGCTTCGAACAGCAGGAATCCGTCGATGTGATTCTTTGTTGTCTCAAAAAGTTCAGATCGCTTTTTTTTTTTTACAGAAAAAAAAAAACATTTCAGTTACGCATCATTTTACGTAAGTCGCATAAAAGCAAAATCTTATTTTAAACGCTTTTTTGTTTTTTAATATGTATGCAAAACAAAAATATTTATGCCGGTAATTCAGTTCCAAACAGTATATTACATCGAAATATTGTATATATTTCAAATCACTTTCAAACGTAGATGTCTCATATACAATTTCACATTCATATAAATAAAAGAGCATGTGCCATATTTATGTGGCAATCAAACGTAATTTCACAGCGGAATGCATGCACTCTGCAACTGCATATTGAATCAAATATTACAGTTTAAGCGAAAATTTGTTCACTTTCTTGCAATTTATATCGTAGTCGTACAAAAGAGTATGAAATTTAAATTTTACTCACGCAATCCCTCACTAATAGACTTTATCCGCAAAAACTAAATTAAGATTAATATTAAAATCGTCAGAAATATGTGAAAAATAGTTTACATATATGTAGAAAAACTATTTACGATCGATAAATATTTTTTTAATAAAATCTATATTTATTACTAAAAAAAAGTAAAAATATTAACATATGTATACGTATGCGTAAATGTTAATTTACACTTATGTGTATATATTTAAATTATGAGATAATTATGTATTATTTATAATTAAAAATATAATATTTCTTTATGTGTGTTTCTGGATATACATTTAAATTAATATGAAGATTATAAAGCAAAGTATGTTTGCTTCTGTGGACGTACTGATTGTATGAATATATTTATTTAGTAAAAGGTAAATTTATAAGGGAAAATGGCAGTTAAGACTCTTATAACATACTTAGATAAAACGAATGCGTATTTTGGAAAACGGTCTCATATTTAAATAAGTTTCAGTAATTAAAATTCTGTTGTCGAAACCCTTTTTCATTTATATGTATGTAATCTGATGAAAAACAAATGTTTCTGTAACATAAAAAAAAGAAGGGATAGTTTTAAAATCTATTTTAACAAGATTATTTTCCGTGTAAAATAATTTATATTTTTAATTGATCCTATAAGTTCGACTTTAATATTTGTGCAATCCCATTTTCGATTATTGCTGTCATTTTTTTTGTTAATAAAAATATTATAAATTATGTAAGTTTTTTTTCAGTTATTCTTTATGCTTATTTAACGTTAATAATAATACTAAAAAAAGTTTAATTGAATTGTTTTGTGTTCTCATGAAAAGATGAAATACGAATCGGAATATATATGGATATTGAAGGCATTTCAATGCTGCTCCAATAAAATTTTGAAGAACTCTAATTTATAATATATTCCTTAGTGAAGGACTTGGATAGAAAGTCTATAGAAAACATACTTCACTATTTGCCCGACGCAACTCGAAAGTTGGTAGAGGAGTTGTTATCATACCCAGAAGAAAGTGCACGAAGGTTGATACATAAAAACGTGGTTATAGCTCCATATTTTAACATTCAGATAATATGTATTTTGTCATTCGCTTTAGCAGTATTAAACAAAGTAGATACGGTTATGAAAATTACAATGTCCTCCTTGGTAAAAAGCCTTGTTCTTAGCCTTTCAAAATATTAAATTTTCCAATGAATGGGGCAGTAGAGTACGACAGAATGATGTAATATTATTCGATTTTGAACAGTGGATGAACTGACTGATTGTATCATCCTGACATTTTTAAGTATTCTATATCCGTCCCAGGAATAGCGTGGTAACTGGAGCTTGCGAAAATTTATTTTGACGTTGCTAGAGAAGGAAGAACAATGCACGCGGATTTTATTTACCTTCCACCAGGAGTTTCTTTCATAGGACATATATTGCAGAAAAAGTTTTGAGAAAATAATAAATATAACTAGTGAAAACAGCCTTAATATTCGTCAAATGAACGAAAAAAAAAAAAGTTTGATCCCAGCTTCATGTATTAATACAACAATCGTACAATGCAGGCATGTATTTTCCCTCATTTTCAGCATTTACAATCCGGATGTGATTACGGACCGATAACTTAAGCGGAAAAAGCAGCCGTTGCATAATAGGTATATGGAACAAAAGTATGTATTGTGTTATACGGTTAGCGAAGTTCGACGATGCCATCATGATCTAAACATTTTGTAATATCTCATCAAAATCTATCAGATTTAAATTGTTCGCGTGAATATGTATTAAATGAGTAAGGCAAGAGGTAAACAAAACTAGAACGATATAATTTATATGAAAGTACTAAATATTGTATTAAATATCTTGGATGAAGTCAATTAGAAATCGGATATTTGTGCATAAATATTTTTGCGTGTTTCTTTTTTCCTACAATTGCGTGCCACGTTTTTTACAAGAAACGAAGGTGAATTTTAATGGGAAATAAAAAATTGCGAACTTGGGATAATGTAATCAAAATTATACCAATATTATCTGCATAAACGGATTGAAGTAAAACAATTGACGTTATTTTTCCTGAACATAATTGGCATTTTGTTGTGTCTCCGACCGAAAAAGTGGCATTTTTGCAGTATCAGAAGCTTTAACCGCTACACAACGCGAAATAGTTTTTTTTTTTTTTTTTTTTTATACAATTCGATCGAGAAGTTTGCAGAAGATTAACGTTGATGGGGCGGACACACGGCTGTCTGTTCAATGATCGCATTTTAGGTTGCTGTAAATGAGGGTTTTAAATGGAAAAATTTGCATATACTTAAAGCGGAAGCACTACAAACGATTCGCCAACGTGAATAATGTGCAAGAAAGAAAGTTAATAAAAGTTGAAACATGAAATGCTTTAGTCTAACGAGTGGACAGCACAGTTAGACATTTGCCTTGGAAGTGATTTTCCCCAAATAGGATTCCCGGCCTAATTATAGAAGGAAAATGAGTTATCGATCAGTCATTTTCACCGATATTGAAGCAGAAAACTCATGTAAATGATGAAGATGGGAAACTCTGGGATTTCACCGTCAGCACTTCACAATACAATGGCATTAAACGGGTTTTAAATGGGAAAATTTCAATTTATAACTATAAAAACATCCATTAACCGAATTTTTTTGCCGTAAACTTCGGCCCTGGATTTTTCTCTTCTCCTTTTTTTTTTTTTGCATGCAGAACGATTTTTATGAATGAAAAAGTTATTTTATAGAATTCAGACGTCGATTCAACAAAATGAAAATTTTGTTTTCATCCCGCTCCATATGCATAATGTTTAATTTAGATTTAAACCCGTGTGCAAAGGATTCGACATTCGTTTTGATTTGTCTTTTCACAAAGCGAGCTGTACAAATAATAAAATAGCGAAATGTCAGGGATTTTCTGTGTGCTCAGCAGGTTGGGTTTTTGTGTAAAAAAAAAAAAAAAAAAAAAAAAAAAAAAAAAAAAAAAAAATTTATAACTCAACGACGGGAAGATCGTGCGATATCCAAATGAGGTTTCAAAGTTTTTCTCTCGTGGCAATTTGGGCTGCCTGAGAGAGCTGCAGGAATTGTTTGTGAGCAAAATTTTAATTTCCACTGTTTGCTGCAGAATGGCAAATGAATGAATTTCAGCGTTTTAAAACCCTTTTTGGAGATTTTCCGACCTTAGCCTAACCTGCCCAACTTTTCAATTTAAGCTGAAAGTTTGGGGAAGTCTTTACGCTTCTTTTAGCCTTTGTTCTCCGGGAAACAGTTCCAATTATGAATTCAGAGAAGGGCACTGCATTCGCAAAGATGTTACCGTGGAGCCGATAAATTTGCTGCCATTAAAGAGGAGTGAATTTTTTTTTAAAGTTTTTATGAAGATCTATGTTAATTAATGAGTTTTTCAAAGTGCAATATTTCTTCGCTCCGCCCCGCGACTATCGTGAATGTGATCCTGCTGCTTCCGCAGCGACCGAACAAAGATTAACGCTCAAGGAACGGGCAACACCGAGAGATTCCAGATGCAGAGTCAAAACCTCCTTTAGAGCACGGTTGGATGTAGAGCGGAAACAACTGCAGCAAATTAGCATTGTGGGGTGCGAAATGAGTGAACCCGAGCAAATCTCCACATTTTGTGATCGAACCAAGAAGAGAATTCCTCGTGTTTAAAAGATAAAATGCATGTTAAATAAATAAGAAAAATCTCAGAATATGTTTAAATTGACTTTTCTCCTCGTAGCTTGGTGTCGGTCCCATCGCTTATTGTCCCTTAATAACAAAAAGATTACAATACTGAAGATATAGCCCCAGCATGTAAAATTAACTTTCTCTGTCCAATTGCATAAAAGACGTAACCGTAAATAATCCAGTCTTTTCAATCCAATAATTTCATTGAAACGCTGCTTCGCTAAGAATTCCAGATTAAGCTTAAACAAAAAATTAACTCCATACAGACGGGAGGGAAGGGATTTGGTGCTGTAAAAAAAGATGTATTTTTATGTGTTTTTTTTGTTAAAATCTTAATTAACCTATAAAAATCCGGGGAAGGAATGCAAAATAGTTAATAAAAAAGAAATGTAAGAAATTTCAAAGAAAAGGAATATAATTCAAACTGGAAAGCTCTTTATATATATATATTCAAACAGCAAGAATTCCGATTTATTGGTTCTCTGCAGTAGATTTTCTTTGATTACAATAAAGCACCCACATTACCGAAAACTTTTGCCATCGGCCCTCGACCTAGTTGCAGAAAGTCAAAAGAATATATTGCATCAAAAGGAGAGTCAGCAAACCCGTCAAAAAAGGCACCGAAAGGAACAAAGCGGCTTAAGAAAAGCATGTGCTCTCTGAAGATTCAACATTTTTATCGCTCAGAATATGCGAAATTCCTACATATAATATTTTCGGTCCCCTGAAGGATCGCTGGGCCTTTCTGTCGAATCTCGAACCCCGAAATTCCAAACATCCATCGCACCTTTTGTCGTTAACACTCCGGGGGAAGTGAAAAGTTCCCTTAGACGTGGTCTGGATTATCTAAAACTTTGAGATTCCATTCACGGTAAGTAAAACATATTTCTTTTGAGCCCTTTTTTTAAGGCGACACAGAGGGACCGTGCAAATTAAAACAAAATTTTTCATTGCGAGGCTCCGGATTTGTACATGTTAATTTGTTGATTTCAGAAAAGTATACACGCATTCCTTTGTGATGTATTTTCCCCGCTATATTACTTTCGGATAACCTAAGCGGCGTAAATTTTAAAAGAGAATTAAACCTGCACGAATCCTTCGTTCCAGGAGTGTAAGCGTTGCACGTTCCGAATTTTTTTTGACCATTGAACAGTTCTCAACATTAATTGACAGCCATTTAAATGGTCCTTCCGTATGCTTTCCATGGATACGGAATTTTGCTTGCGAAAGGAATAAATTTGTATTAATTTTAACATCGCGAAGGAGACGGCAGGGATCATCCCCAAAGAATCCACTTACCGATCAAGTGGTTGAAGGGGATTTGAAGCAGTAAAATAAATAATAAATTGCCGAGCCCCCGCATGACGGCGACGCTCGCCATGGCGTCGCTGGCGAGCTGAGAGTCAGCATTTCTGGCAGAGCCTTTTGGGCGAGAAAGCGAGTCCGGTCAGAGGGCGAGATCCCGGAGTGCAGGATTTCTCGTTGTCGGTACAGGACCGGGCAAGCAAATGGCCTGGGCTTTGCTGGAAATTGGCCGGGAAAGTTGTAAAGCGTTGCCATGGCGATGTCTGTGCTCCATTCACATTTGTAGGATCCAGCTGGAGCTAAGGATGCTGCGGGCGTCTCCCTCGTACCCATCTCATTTCTTTCTCTCGAATCGGACGCTCTCCGACGGCGAATAACCCGTTTGGGTTACAAAAAAGGGAGAAAAGATGCCCGAGCCTCTGTCAGAATTTCCACGTTAACGAAATCAACTTACCATTCGACTCGGATGTGCAAAATCCCATTTCAGCTCTTGAAAAGTTGTAACTAAGTGTACTCCTTTTGTAGTCTTTCAGCACTAAAAGTTATTTTATATCATTATTATGCTAGTCGTTTACATTTGCATCTATCATTTTGTAGCATCTTTTACATCCTTCGGGTCAAATTTAATCCACCCGTACACCCAGTATTTCTATAAAAATGGTAATTTTATATGTAAAGTGGAGCACTAAAAATATATTTTACTATGGAAGTGTAAAAATGAAGTTCTCCTTTTATTTGGTGCCATTTTTTCGGCATTTTCAAATTTTTTTTTCTTAAATCCGCTGAAAAGTATTACTTTTTTACAGTAATAAAAAAATATGATTAAATAACAAAAAATCGCTCCGTTTAAAAACCATTTCATAATATTGTGAGCGTACGAATCACAATATATAACTTTTGTATTTTAACGTAATTAACGTTTGTTTTGCTTTTTTTTAATATTATAATGATGCATTTCAGGTGACACCTCCCGCCTTTACTCTAATCTCATTCATTTAACGTTAAAATCTGTCCATTTTAAAACCGGATTCACGTTGCATGCTTTTAAAACCTCTTTTTTTTCGGCGCACGGATGGGAAATGATGATGAAAAATTGCGAGATGCGAAAACCCACTGCGGACCTCGCGGGTGGCTCAAACTGCACGCCGAAGCGGCTTAGGAGCAGGAAATCTCACACCGGGCGCGCCCTTCGCCACGACCGGTACAGAAGCTGGAATTCCAGTTTTTCTGCGTTGTGCGCGCCGGAAGAAAAAGGAATAACGAAAGGCTACAGTGTACACATTTCAGCTGCCCACCTTCGGGAGCGGACCATCACCGACATCGAAATGTTTTCTGTCGCTTAAGACTGCGGAATGAATGAATCGGGAAAAGTTTGTTGTTCCGAGCAGATTGCTGCGGAACTCTCTGGAAGGTTCGCAATTTAAAATATTTTTACTCGGCTGCTTTTTTAAGTAGGCTTTGAGATTCCACCGTAGGAAGTCAAATCAGGTTCTTCGTCGGTTCGTCCGTTTTCAATGCTTTTTAATCTTTCCGAAAATCCGATTGTCCTCCGGTATGGCATTTATAATTTTCTTGCCTCCTGCATTCTCCGTTTTTGCCGTCTCTTTTTTTTTTTTTTTCCTTTCTTGAGCGATCCTGACTGCTTACCATGACTCGCCCGTGTTTTATCGGATGCACGGAATCCGTCACGTTAACGCGTTCACGAATTCGACCGAAAACCGAGTTTGGTGGAAACGAAAAGAGAAGCGGAAAATGTCGTTTCTTCCTTCGGTTCGCATCATTCCTTTCCACTTTCCACTGATCTTAAAAAAAGAATCTTCCTTCAAATGATTCGACGGGCCGCCCTTTTTTTCACGAGGGAAAATCATAACTTTTGAACTCGAAGGATATTTTTCGTTGTTCACCGTATGCTTTCGCGTTGCTCCCCAGTAGAGGTTTTCGGTTTTGCGCGGGCATCTCTTGCTGCTGTTCATCGCGGATTGACAGGTCCAAAAACCGTGGCGAGAAACTGGGGAATTCGACTCGAAATTTCGATGAATCGATTCCATTCAGCAGGAGTGGCCCATAAAGAGAGGCGATAAAACATTTATGTCCTCTTCGGGTAAGGAGCTCCTCCAGCCGGAGAGGTACGGCAAGGAGAGAAAGACAGACATATCTTAATCGCAGATATAAAATTTTCCGGTGCAGAAAAGCAAAGCCATCGACGCTTTCCAGACTCTCAAACTAATTTTTGTTTTTCCCTCATTTTCCCAACGAATGGGAATAGTCGAGTTTGCATGACGGATTCCTGTAGTCTTAAAACGTATCTGAAAACTTCGTCGTTAAAAGTTAACTGCACTGCGGTAGACTGAATAATGAACTTCTTTTGAATATCAAAAATATCCGTCAACCGTCATTTTTGCTTTGGTGCACAATTTTAATCAAATTATTAATCCTCGTTTAAATAGTTCTCTTTATAATTTCGCTCTTCTCCCGAATCCTTATTCCCGAAAGGAGAGATTCTTGAGTAAATACTGCAGTCACTCCCTGGGATTAAAGGGATTGCCGCGGGAGAGGAGTTCCTTGGGGTGGAACTCGCGACAAATAACCAAAATATGTATTTACCCGGAGTTAGGTGATTTAGAGAAGTCTTTCGAGAGTACGGAATTAGTCTGATATTTGATTTCTCGCTTTTATTTTTGTGACTCTGGAAAGCTCGACCTGTAACATTTTAGCTTTTTTCGAAAATTATTTGAGTCTTTTCCCGTCCCGCGTGAGAAAAGCAAAGAAATCGCCTCGCAGCAACAACGATTTTCTCTCTTTCACATTACCCTAAGGCAAATTTCACGTCAGACAGCAATTCAAATCCGCAAAAATTAAAAACTAATCGTCAGATCCTCGTGTGGCAGATCATTAAAAAAAATCTCCGTTGCATGGGATTCCTCCCTTCGATCTCTACACAATTATATTTTGATTTTAGCTTTTATATCCATATATTTTTGCCATCGATATGTTTCCCCAGGCCGGGGCATTACCCCAATTGAGAAAATATAAATAGATAAAAATTTTCTCATAGCACGTCTCGGAATTCTCTTTATAAGTCATGAAAAATTTTAATTTGAAAAAATTAATCCAGAATTAAGCTTTTAGGGAAACTTTATATAGGGGTTTCGGCAACAAAATCATTCAGTTTTTGGCCACTAATAATAATATGGAAGTTTATATAGTGACTTATGAATATAAAAAAAAATGAAGGATCGCAATGAAGATAAGTCGTTGGAGGCTTATTTTAGGTATGAAAGTCAAAAAGCTGTAGTCGAAAATGTTTTACCTTATATTTAACGTCAGGTAACGTAAAATTGTACGAGTTTTCATCGATTTGCGTTTATTAAATCATTATAAGCGATTTAAAGTGTCGATCGATGAAAATTAACGATACATATCGGTTTCGATGTCATAAATTGTGTTTTACATAAGATCTAATGTTAAAAATTAATCAGAATACAGTCAAGTGGATGATTTTGACAGGTAATACCCAACCAGGTGCTACCCGTTAACTGTCAAGGTGTAATCATCAGTCTTGCGATCGTAGCAGTTTTGCATACATGCATATATCGGCATAATCAGATTGCATATCGTCAATGAAGTTGGGAAGGATTTTGCTGCAAAGCTATTGTCTCGAGATATTTTCACCAGATCTTAATCACCAACAATATCTTTTTTGCTATTACACTCCTCGGTTTTCCATTCAATCTTACTCCTAATTTCGTTTAAAATAAAAGAAAATCCTATGAATATAAACCAGGCGTTTTGACACGAATTTTCCGGTCGGAAACGACAGTAAACAAGGTTACAATTCCGAATCTCATTTTCTGCTTAAGAAAAAAACGTAACGCCGGGAAAGGAGAGGCGGAATCAGGGAAGAAATATTTGAAATATCCGTCTTTTATTACCTAAGAGTTGTTTAAGAAAAAGAGACGGGAAAAATCCCCCTGCGGAACCGGAAAATCAAATAAACTCCCCGCAGCGCAACTGACAGGAAATTCGCCGCAGCAGCCCACGCCATCAAATAATTGATTTTTCTCCAAACCTAAATTAAGCTCCTGATTTTCATTCAGCTGATAGCCTTCGCCATCCTCTGGGCAATTAACCCCTTTCTCATGTGCCGCATGATCTGTATGGATCAGTTGCAGTACAAAGGAAATCAAGAGAGAACAGCAACCTTCATTAATTTTTTGTTCTTATTCCCGGATTCCCGTCAATTTCCTGCCGCGCTGAGAAAACCATCCATAAGGCCGGCTGAAAAGGCGGGAAGGATCTTCCTCTGAACCTGTTTTCCCTAATTCGGCCCCGATTAAAACTGGTCACGAAACTTTTTCCTGTTTCAACAAATAACCGATTCTTGGTTTAAAAAATCTGCTGCTGCCGCTGCCGCAATCAGAGGAAAATTTTGCATTTCGATATGTCTTGGCCGGTGAGACAGGATTTGGAAATTAGAAGGAAAGCGAAAAGTTTACCCCGGGACAAACATTTGTATTGGATCGACCTATCGCCGCCTTTCACACTTCGAATATGAAAACACTGAATCTTAAAGACAGAAATTAAAAGTAATTAGATAGGAAGAATGAAAAGTAGAAAATAATAGAAGAAATACAGTACAGAGAAGTGATACAATAAAAAGAGAAAAAAATTAAAGGTAATGTAACAGAGGAAAATTTAAATAAACAAAATTTTATTTCACTGCCAGTATACAGCAAATACGTTGCGGTACTATAAATAACAAATATATATATATAATCAATAATAGTAATATATAAATAAACTTAAGCCTAAAATACGAACTCCGATGGGAATTATTCCATATAATATAGATATAATGAAAATAATACGTAAGCACATTCTAGATAAATCCCCGAATTGTATACTTCTTGTGATAGATTGAAGGTTTATTAAGGATTGCTTGCGATTGGACTGCGTACAGTAAATTGCACATCATTTTCACAAAAAAAAGATCCGTAGTATGCGTTCCTCCCATTAGAAAATTGATTCTGGAAAAAAATGAAAGCGGCCATTTGTCAGTGAAAAACTTAACATAAATCATTATTTAAAGTGATTCACATGGATTACAACAGTCAATCACTGTTTTTTTTGTACTTCTCCGAGAAATTTTCATTTAGAAACATCACGATGGAAGTACGCAGTGCCGAAATAATCTTTTGAAAACTCACCATCCTCCCTAAAACTCACTTTAAAAATCGGATTTCTAATGAATATTAAAGCAATTGTTCCGCTTTATTTCATACGGAACGTATACGGAAACGTACTCTTTCTCCTTTCGCGGATGAATCACGGAAAATACGTTTCTTTTCTTTTCGTATAAGAAAAAAAAAAAAAATAGAGTAGATGTCGAATTTGCAGTAATCTACCTGAAAACCTTGCCCCGGATAATTACTACCGTTTCTGACACGGGGATTGCACTCGATATTCCTCGTGCAAACCGCATTTGACTTTGCCGCGTTTAAGTTTAAAAATTCCGCATCGGGCAATTTGATATTTAGATTCAAAAAAAATAAAATGAAAATGCGCCAGGGCCGGCATTTAAGACGGGAAAAACCAAACGATTCACTGACGATTTTTTATTTCCTCCGAGGCAATTGGGAATTAATCACGTCCGACTCTTAAGGATCGAAAAACTGGATAAATTATCCGCCGACGTTCGCGAATGAAAAATTCGCTCCGCACGGGTCGGCCGGTTCATACCTGGACATCTCCGTTTTGCCCGCGGTGAATGTTGCATATCGGACTTAAAAAACGGACTTTTCTTCGGCCGATTTGCGGACGGCCTGTCAGCGCTTCGGAAAAGCACGCTCCCGTACCTGGGCAACCGGGAAAGGTACCGCTTCCTTCCGGAGAAATTCCAAAATCCCCCGCTGCAGGTTCGCTTGTCTGGAAACCCAGAACGGGCAGAGGCAAGTGGGGGCGGGGGGAGATACTGTGATAACATTTAACAGATTATTTTTTTCCACCTGGCACTTGACACTTTAGTCCTTTTCAAGTTTCTGA